>JADBJO010004503.1:83486-85986 GCA_016801955.1 Conus betulinus
ATGTGAATATCTGCCCAGAAGGAAAATGAAACCCTCACAAATATGAGAAATCTGTTCACAGAACACACACACACACACACACACACACACACACACACACACACACACACACACACACACACACACATATATATATATATATATATATATATATATATATGTGTGTGTGTGTGTGTGTGTGTGTGTGTGTGTGTGAATGTATATATATATATATATATATATGTGTGTGTGTGTGTGTGTGTGTGTGTGTGTGTGTGTGTGTGTGTGTGTGTGTGTGTGTGTGTGTGTGTAATATGTATATATATATATATATATATATATATATATATATATATATATATATATATATATATATATATAAGTAGTCAACACAGCAAGTAAACTCAACTAAACTAAAAGATTGTTTAAGTTTGGTCCAAGCGAATATGTACACCCCCTAGCAGGATTGACTGTTGTCCACGATACTTTCAAAGTTCACATACCTAGGGATTCTGAAACGAAATCCTCCAAAAAAAAAAAAGAAATGAATCGGTGTCAGAGACAATGTTTTGAATTTACATGGAATCAGATAATTTTAAAAAAAAGCATGACAAGATCAAAAGGAAATACGTGATGCATGATGTTCGAAAATGGAGGTTTAGGTGTACTACATTTGAGCAAATATATACAAGCTCTAAAATGACCTAGGTCACAAAAAATGTACACACAATAAATCCAACTTCGAAAAACAAACAAAAAAAGAAACACAAAACGAATTACCATTTTCCCCTAAAATGAGTTGTTTTGACGTTTACGGACATAGAGAATTTCTGAGAATATATATATATATATATATATATATATATATATATATATATATATATATATATATATATATATATTATATATGTATAAGATTAAAACACACACACACACACACAACACACACACACACACACACACACACACTCACGATGAATTTTGGAAAGACGTTTTCCCTTTGTATGTTAACTTTGCATATCAAGTATTTCTAAATAATTCGAATGAGGTATTAGCAGAGCCCTTATTCTCCAAGTTTAGAGTTTGCAATAACATCATAACTCAAAAACAACAAAACAAAACAAAACAAAAAAAAAAAAAAAAAAAAAAAAAAAAACTGGAAAAGCAGAAGAGCAGATATCCTAGTCAAAGATGTTATCAATGTAGTTGGAAGTTTTCTCGATTACAAAACGTTTTCCGGAAATTCTGGTATCACGGTACATTACCTAGGTTACAGTGTAAAGTTCAGTCAGATTCTTTGTTGCATTGCAGTTAAAGTTTCAGTTTCATCATAGACCATAACTATACACTACACCACATTCTCGAGGCTTGGAGACCAGATGCGTATAATTTAAAGCCGGTGGATTTATGAATTAATGACCAAGATGAGAGATTTTAAGAAGAGGATCTCCTGGGTACGGCTTAGTAGATGTCTGACCTATGCATTATCCCAACGCGCTGGTCAGAGCTTAAGTCTCTACCTAACAATGTTGCTGTTGTTGTTGTTGCTGTTGTTGTTGTTGTTGTTGTTGTGTGCGTCTTTGTCTGTGTGTCTGTATGCATGCAGATTCTGAGATGCCTGACGTGCTAAATTGCAGATTCTGAGATGCTTTGTTTGGGACTTGATCTGTGTTGACAGAGAACATTGTCTTTGTCAAGCCTGTGACGGCCAGCCTCTCACGGCCGTCCGATCTGCCGTGTGGGGTTGCCAATGGTTTCTATGATTACGCCGTCTATGGTGCCTATCGCGTTTGTGTGCTACTATTCCGACTGGTATATACAGACGCCCTGGCTGCAGGTTGACTTGAAGACTGTTTTCACCTTTCGGAACTTCACCATTTTCACCAGGACAACAGACCCTCGTAAGTTGAACAGGTTTTTTGGGCGCTCTATTTTGTAGAAGCGTCGCGGACTCCCGGCTGGGAGGTCGTGGGTTCGAATCCCATCAGATGTCATGTGGGTTTTTTCTGCCCCGACCGGCTCCTACCCAGAGTTGAGTTGGCTGCGGACTCAGTTGGGAAGACTGGGACCACACAGTCGAGTTTCATCCACTTAATGGATGCGTTTCTTAGAGTGTTGCTCAAATTTCCTGACCAACACTGCAGGTGCCTGTATCTCTCGGGCCTGGTTGACGCCGGGATATATTATGAAAGGAAGCGTAGAGTACAGCCCTGTCATGTAGTCTCAGACCGAAATGGAAGTCCGTAGCATCATCATAATCATCCTCATTCTCATCGATCAGCATAAAAAAAAAAGTCTCAAATTCTGTGGCCCTTCATGCCCTGCTCTCATGGTGACCTCAATTTCGATGTCCACTCCACATCTGTGGCCTTGGTTTTGGTTCCGTCGGGGTCACCGGCATCGGCGAGTCCATGGGGACTGTCGTTGGACGGACGTGGTGGCGCCCTCCGGAGGAAGACTCACTCACGCCGGCTCCGCGACTAAGCAATTATTGTCGTCAGCAGGGGGCGTAGTAGGTGGT
>JADBJO010004503.1:93486-98486 GCA_016801955.1 Conus betulinus
TATAACCTGAAAGTGCGGGTGGGACCCAATGCAGTACTGTCCTCAACTGCCGAACAAACAAGCTAGGAGCTACAGGTTGAAGGAGAGGCCTGCGCTACTCTCCTCACATGGGATGACTACCTGTCAAATGCTCACCTCGCATGCCAATTCAAGATGAACATCCACTGAACATATCAGTTCACTGTCGGTAAACTTAGCCTATGGTGAAACACTCTAGAGCCACCCACACTTTGGCTACGTGCATAGTGGGCCCGGACCCGGACGTGCATTGCATGGCCGTCCCCTATCTGGTTTTCCAGGTCCTTGGAAGCTTGCATAGTAGACCTGGACCTAACTGGCTGCCACACACAATTTTGGCAGAAAAGCTATCCATGCCCAGCACTGCTGCCGAGTCACTTCGGTGGTTTTCATTCCAACACCCTGTCCACAGCCACAGCCCGGTTGGCCCCCCGCTGCAGCCCCAGCACCGGCAGTCCACAGGGAGCAGTCAATGTCAAGTCGTCAAGAGGCAACCCACCAGAGGAGACACTTCACTGCTGCTGAGTCACTTCGGTGGTATTCAGTGGCGCCTGTTCTAACCCAACATACGCAGGGACACCACATACTAAGCCCCCTGTTGACGACAGTACTTGCTTATTTGCGGGAGTCGGCGTGAATGAGCTCTCCCTCCGGAGGGCGCCACTGCGTCCATCCAAGGATAGCCCCCATGGACTCGCTGATACCGATGACCCCGACGGAATCACACGAAGGCCACAGGTGTGGAGAGGACATCGACATTGAGGTCACCATGAGAACAGGGCATGCTTTGAGATATTTTTTTTTTTTTGTCTTAGGCTAATCAGTGAGATTGAGGATTATGAAGATGATGCTACGGATTTCCATTCTGGTCTGAGACTGCATGACAGGGCTGTACTGTACGCTTCCTTTCATAATATATCCCGGCGTTAACCAGGCCCGAGAGATACAAACACCAGCAGTGTTGGTCAGGAAATTGGAGCAACACTCTCAGAGACGCATCCATTAAGTGGATGAAACTCGACTGTGTGGTCCAAGTTTTTTTTTTTTCCTAACTGAGATTATAGCAAACCCAACTCTGGGTAGGAGCCAACTGGGGCAGAAAAAACCCACATGACTCTGATGGGATTCAAATCCACGACCTCCCAGCTGGGAGTCCGCGACACAAATTACTTCGCCGCCGCGGCTGGTGAAGATAACATTTTTTTTTACTACGTACCATTTTCTCCCACTTCTTGAGCTAATTTGTCCCAGGCAGCAAAAGAGGGTGTCTCTGCTGGTGTGATTATTGTCACTTGTGTGAATAAATGACCTGAGCCTCACATTTTCGTCGTCCGTATTGGAAAGACAAATAACAAGTGTAAACAAGATGCAAAGCATATAAACATTCTCCCAGTAAGTAGTACAAAAAAGAAGAAAAATATATATATATATATATATAAATCAGTCACTATAGCACTTTCTCCCCTTTTGGTGGTAGCAATTTTGTATGTAAGGGAAAAGAAAAAAAATGCAGCTCTCCTCGGTGGGGAAGTGACCCCGGATCGCCCACGTGATAGGCGGGGAAACTAACCACTATGCTACCGAGGAGCATACAGAATTTGGTTACACTTAAGTTTTATAAACCGTTAATGCTTAAACTGTACATCACACCTCTGTTCCAAAAGCTCCAACAGTATGGGATCAGGGGTCAGGTACTCCGCTGGATCCAATCCTTCCTCTGGGAATGACGACAGGCAGTAGTTGTAGATATTTCTCAGTCAGCCTACGCCAATGTGAAAACCGGTGTGCCCCAGGGGTCAGTCTTAGGCCCTTGCCTATTTTTGGTCTATGTAAACGATCTCCCGGACACTGTCACATCCAAGTCAAGGCTGTTTGCTGATGACACTGCCATCTGTAACGTGGTCACTTGCCAGGAAGACCAAGCCCAGCTGCAACAAGACGTGGACCACCTTGCTGAGTGGGAGGAAAGCTGGGACATGCAGTTCCACCCAGGTAAATGTACCACACTCCCAGTCACCAGATGCTGAACCACCCTGGACTTTCCATATAAACTACATGGCCATACCCTGGAGAAAGTAACAGCATCAAAGTAGCTGGGCATCACTCTCCACAAGGAACTGAACTGGGACCACCACATTGATGCTATTGCCACAAAAGCCAGCAAGACTCTTGGCTTCCTGAGACGGAACCTTAAAATCGGCTCAACCGAACTGAAGGAAAAGGCATACCTTGAGTTTGTAAGACCTATTCTTGAATACGCCAGCTCAGTCTTGGACCCTCATACCCAGGGGAACATCAGCAAGCTCGAAGCAGTACAGCGGCGTGCAGCGCGCTTCGTTCCTGAAGCGCTGCCGTAACACCTCGAGTGTGAGTAACATGCTGGACTACCTGGGCTGGCCATCAGTTCAGGACCTCAGGAAGAAGGCAAGGATCAGCATGCAGCGGAAGATTCGCACTGGCAAGGTCCAAGTAAACCACAGCAAGCTGCAGTCAGCGCCATGCCCTCAAGAGGAGGGTCCATGACCAGCAGTATAAACAAATACAGTGCAGGACAGACTACAGACGCTCCTCCTTCTTCCCGTGGACCATCAGGGACGCCCTTACCGCCGAAGAAGCTGAGGAAGCTACAGCTACTGACACTCTTGGCGGCTCACAGCTGTCAAGAGGAGAGTAGAACCAACCAACCAACCAGCATTCCCTAACCCCCAGCAGCTGGCCAGCAGCTCCACATCCAGTTAATGCCCATAGCAGTTAGTGGGGTTTTTTTTTTTGTTTGTTGTTTTTTTGTTTTTTTAGTTATATCAGTAGCGGAGGTGTTTATTATTATTATTTTTGGTTTCCCCTTGTTTTCAAACCCACCAGGAAGTCACGGCACCCCCCCCCCCCCCCCCCCCCCCCCCAAAGTAACAGCAGCAAAAAGATCAGCAAGTTATTTGTGGCTGCTCAACCCGAAGAAGAAGAAGAACCACTATACCACCGAGCAGCGTACAGACTTTGGTTACACTTAAGTTTATAAACTGTTATTGCTTAAACTGTACGTCACAAAATTATCATTTATACCATTAGTAATGGCTATTCTGGTAAAATAAAACACCGGTCATCATCCATGACCATAATGAACATATCTACAAATTTTCAGAAAGATCGGTCCAGCAGTCTCGTCTGGAGTGAGTGGAACACATTTTGACCATGGACACACACACACACACACACACACACACACACACACACACACACACACACACATCGTTTCTTCGTTCCCATTGTAAAATACTCCCTGTTGGAGAGCGGTCTTTTCACCCGGACTGCCAGGTAAAGAACGATTTTGCACGACCGGCGAAATCACGGCTCTCTTCACACGACTCGGGTCAGGTGCACTAAACACGGCTTCGGCTGTTGCCATTCAGATGGAACAGAGATGAACAGAAGCAGGTGGTGGTGTGTGTGTTTTGTTTGTTTGTTTGTTTTTTCCTCACGGGCAACGTACGGCCGGGTCCGGGTCTGGGTCCCCTATACACACAGCCTTTGTGTGTGCGAGAGCTGTGACCAGCCACTGGCTCATGACCAACGTAGGACCGTGACGGACATGAAGGGTGACCGACTCCGTCACCAAGAGAATCCCCTTGCGCTGCAGCAGCGTCTCATTAATCTTTTGAATTGTAAAAGTAATTTACAGTAACTCTGCTGGTTAAACATGGACAACATATTACAAGACAAAACACGACGCGTTTCGACCTCTTAGTTCTTCTTCAGGCAAGACAAACAACATCCAGGACAATGAAAACGAAGAAGGAGCGATCACTTATCTTCTCGAATTCGGTGCAGGATGGTTGTTCTAAGAGACTATCAGAAATGTAACTATATTCAGCAAAAGGTATGGTCTCCCCTTGAACGAGGGCAAAACCAGTGCCATATGGTTAGGTGACAGGAAAAACTCACAGTGTAAGTACATGAAATATCTATGCATAGACTGGAATCATGAACATTCCAAATTCTGGGCAAATGGATATCGAATTACTAACAGATGTTGTGAATATGAGCAAAGACGTAAAACAAAATGCTGAGGTAAACAAAAAGTTATATAAAATTTTTTTAAAACGACAGATCGCACCTCTTGACAGGGTTAAAGTTCTGAAGTCGCTCATTCTTTCAATGTTGGTAATTCTTTTGACGGTTGCTCCCAAATTATTCTTAGGATGTTAAAACAGTATTTAGAAATCAGTATCTAAGACTGTATGGAACAGAAATAAAAAGATAAAGTAAGTAGAGAACAGCCATCCAAAACGTTGACAAAGGACGTCTAAATATAACTGATATGAAAAAAATAAAAATACTATAATGCCATTGAAACTTAACTGGACAAAACAACGAAAAGTTAAGAAAAGTGATAATACATGTTGTTGTATCATACTAGAAACAGCGTGAGCAGCTCAGGGTCTGAACATCATGTTTGCCATCAGTATATGGATAGATTTTAGTCTGACGTGTTTGAAGTTTATAAGCAAGGAAAGTTTGAGTCGATTCAATGGAAGAATTAGTGGCAAAATTTTCTATACTGACAACATGATTTATGGGTGGGAAAGAAAATTTCATTAAACAAAAAAGGTATGTATGTAGAATCAACCAAGTAAGGCATTTATTTCATGCAGATTATGAGTTGTTGGCATATGAACAGTTTTAAGATTGCTGTTCATGTGTGTGTCTTTTGATTTTGTTTCTTACATAGGATGTATTCAGGCTTGGAAAAACTATGCAAGTAAATGTGGAATGAATTAATAGTGTGAAGAACAGAACGACTGAAACAAATAGAGTGTGTAAAACTACCTCGTCTATGTACAAAGGAGCAAAGGTCTACTACAATGTACTACTTCAAACAAAAATCTTTGCCAAGGTGTTGCATAAAAAGGAAGAGCAAGTTCATTTTTTTTCTTGAAATATGAACACCCTTGAAGTTAAATTGAAGTTTCAAATCAGTATTATTC
>JADBJO010004503.1:100986-103486 GCA_016801955.1 Conus betulinus
AGATAGATATAGATATATAATGCTGAACAATTAAGTAGTGGGGAAAACAAGTGTAGGTTAACAATTCTTCCACCATTATAGTAATGATTTGGCAAAAATTTGAAAATTAAAAAAAAAGTGTGTGTGTGTGTGTGTGGGGGGGGGGGGGGGGATGTATATTATAAAAATGAAAACCTTTCACTGACCAGCCGCCGTGGCAAAGTGGTTAGCGTCGCGGACTCCCGGCTGGGAGGTCGTGGGTTCGAATCCCATCAGGAGTTATGTGGGTTTTTCTGCCCCGACCGGCTCCTACCCAGAGTTGAGTTGCTGCGGACTCAGTTGGGAAGACTGGGACCACACAGTCGAGTTTCATCCACTTAATGATTGCGTTTCTGAGAGTGTTGCTC
This sequence comes from Conus betulinus, assembly GCA_016801955.1. NCBI lineage: Eukaryota > Metazoa > Mollusca > Gastropoda > Neogastropoda > Conidae > Conus > Conus betulinus. The sequence continues at coordinate 101,373 of JADBJO010004503.1, forward strand.
AAATTTCCTGACCAACACTGCAGGTGCCTGTATCTCTCGGGCCTCGTTGACGCCGGGATATATTTTGAAAGGAAGCGTGGAGTACAGCCCTGTCATGTAGTCTCAGACCGAAATGGAAATCCGTAGCATCATCTTAATCATCTTCATTCTCATCGATCAGCATTTAAAAAAAAGTCTCAAATTATATGGCCCTTCATGCCCTGCTCTCATGGTAACCTCAATTTCGATGTCCTCTCCACGTCTGTGGCCTTGGTTTGGTTCCGTCGGGGTCACCGGTATCGGCGAGTCCGTGGGGACTGTCGTTGGACGGACGTGGTGGCGCACTCCGGAGGGAGAGCTCACTCACGCCGGCTCCGCAACTAAGCAATTATTGTCGTCAGTAGGGGGCTTAGTAGGTGGTGTCCTGCGTATGTTAGATCAGAACAGGCGCCACTGAACACCACCGAAGTGACTCGGCAGTAGTGCAGTGTCTCTTCCGGTGGGTTGCCTCTTGACGACTTGACATTGACCGCTCCCTGTGGATTGCCGTGCCGGGGCTGCGGCGGGGCCGACCGGGCTGTGGCTGTGGACGGGGTGTCGGAATGAGCGGCGTGGGTGCACTGCCACTGAGGTGGCGCAGAGGTTGGGACAGCAAAAAAAAAAAAAGAAAAAAAGAAAACCTTTCACTGCATGAGGGAACCATCGCAATCCATCTCGAAGGCAGATCTATATGTATCGCCTGCTCCTAGGCCTTTCGTCAGCTGGATCGGAACTCAATAGGGAGACACGCCTGATTATGTCTGTGCTCTTGGGCGTAAAATAGATACCCACCACAGTCCGTAATTCCGTGGTGTTCTCACTACCAAGGGTTCAAAGGAGAATCCAACAGCACCCTAAAAGAAGCCAGCGAAAGGTAGCAGAATAAAATAAAACGAAAGTGTGGAGAGGTAAAAAGTTGCTGAAAATTGAAAACAGTATGCAAACAGTATAAAAATATAGGGGATAATCTTTGAGCATATGCTTATATATATATATATATATATATATATATATATATATATATATATATATATATATATATATATATATATTTCGAACCCTTGGCAGTCGGAACACCACAGAATTATGGACTGTGGTGTGTCTCTATCTGACGCCAAGAGCACAGACACAATCAGCCGTGTCTCCCTGATGAGTCTCAATTTCTAATCTTTGCCAAATCATTACTATAATGATGGAAGAATTGTTAACCTGCACTTGTTTTCCCCCCCCACTACTTAATTGTTCAGCATTATACTGTTTGGTCAATCAGTGGGTGATTGCATCTCTTACGAGATCCAAGGAAAGGTTGTTCTGCACAATTCTTAGCCACTGACAATGCTTGGGTTATTGAACAGCAGAGCTGACCACTCTCAGACTGTTCCGTATCTTTTGATCTCCCTTGCATCCTTAAATGGATCCTCAAGCATAGGCTCAAAGATTGTCCCTTACATTTTATACTGTTTGCGTATGTTTTTTTAGTTTTCAACAACAACTTTTTTTTCCTCTCCAAACTTTCGTTTTTTTAATTCTATTACCTTTCGCTGGCTGCTTTGGGGGTGCTGTTTGCATTCTTTTTCGAACCCTTGGCGGTCGGAACACCACAGAAATTATGGACTGTGGTGTGTCTCTATCTGACGCCAAGAGCACAGACACAATCAGCCGTGTCTCCCTGATGAGTCCGATCCAGCGGACGAAAGGCCTCGGAGCAGGCGACACATATAGATCTGTCTTCGGGAGGGATTGCGATAGTTTTTTTCATGCAGCTAGCTAGTGAAGGGGTTTTCATATTTATGATATACATTTTCCCATTTATTTTTCATTTCATCTTTTTTTTTTTTTCCCTCTCAATTTCTAATCTTTGCCAAATCATTACTATAATGATGGAGAATTGTTAACCCTGCACTTGTTTTCCCCCACTACTTAATTGTTCAGCATTATACTGTTTGGTCAATCAGTGGGTGATTGCATCTCTTACGAGATCCAAGGAAAGGTTGTTCTGCACAATTCTTAGCCGCTGACAATGCTTGGGTTATTGAACAGCAGAGCTGACCACTCACTCAGACTGTTCCGTATCTTTTGATCTCCCTTGCATCCTT
>JADBJO010004503.1:108486-113486 GCA_016801955.1 Conus betulinus
ATCCAGCGGACGAAAGGCCTCAGAGCAGGCAATACATATAGATCTGTCTTCGAGAGGGATTGCGATAGTTTCCTCATGCAGCTAGTGAAGGGTTTTAATATTCATGATATACATTTTCCAATTTACTTCATCTTCAAATTTTTTTTTTTTTTTTTTTTTTTCTCAATTTCAAATCTTTGCCAAGTCATGATTATAATGATGGAAGAATTGTTAACCTGCGCTTGTTTTTTTCCCCCACTACTTAATTGTTCACATTATATTGTTTGGTCAATCAGTGGGTGATTGCATCTCTTGCGAGATCCAAGAAAGGTTTCTGCACAATTCTTAGCCACTGACAATGCTTGGGTTATTGAACAGCAGAGCTGACCACTTAGACTGTTCCATATCTTTTGATCTCCCTTGCATCCTTAAATGGATCCTCAAGCATAGGCTCAAAGATTGTCCCTTACATCTGATACTGTTTGCGTAATGTTTCTAGTTTTCAACAACTTTTTTTTTCCTCTCCATACTTTCGTTTTGTTTAATACTACTACCTTTCGCTGGCTGCTTTGGGGGTGCTGTTGGATTCTTTTTCGAACCCTTGGCAGTCAGAACACCACAGAATTATGGACTGTGGTGTGTCTCTATCTGACGCCAAGAGCACACACACACACATCAGCCGTGTCTCCCTGATGAGTCCGATCCAGCGGACGAAAGGCCTCAGAGCAGGCGATACATATAGATCTGTCTTCGAGAGGGATTGCGATAATTTCCTCACAGCTAGTGAAGGGTTTTAATATTCATGATATACATTTTCCAATTTACTTCATCTTCAAAATTTTTTTTTTTTTTTTTTTCTCAATTTTAAATCTTTGCCAAGTCATGATTATAATGATGGAAGAATTGTTAACCTGCACTTGTTCTCCCCCACTACTTAATTGTTCAGCATTATATATATATATATATATATATATATATATATATAAAAATATATATATATATATATATATATATATATATATATATATGGACAGAGAGAGAGAGATTCGGATGTTTTATTCATATAGGCCTTGGCCCATTATGAAGGGGTGGGTGAACATGCTACGTCATATGAAACAAATAAACATTACTGTATATAACGAATGAAACAAAATTAATTTAGAACTTGAAGAGGTAGCTATTTCTCGAAATTTAAATACCTTGTATAGAAACAAGGACAACTTTCGAACAACGTCTGTTGAAATTGATGACATCAATATAGTCGATTTAAACAGGGAGGTTGTCTATAAAATTTGGGCTGAATGAATACAGTTCTAATATCTCTTAAGGCTGGACAGCAAAGAACAAAATGGATTTTCATTTTCCTGAGACTCTTTACAAAGTGGACACAGCAGATCATTGTCATCAACAGTGGCTTTGTATCTTAACTAATGAACTGCCGATTCTGAAATTTCAAATCTGAATTTGGTCATGACATACGTTAAGTGTCTGTCCATTTTCAAAGTTAAATAAGGTTTCAAATCATGAAAATTGCAAACAAGCCTGTAGAAATCAAATCCATCACTATACTGCACATGATTTGACCATCTTTTTGCCAAGAGCAGTCAATCAATCGTTGGCGAAAGCAACGTATGAATTGCTTAATATTGCCAACACCTTGATTTAACCATACAGAACCAAAACCATACTCAAAGAGACAAATATATACTTTACTTGCCCAGTCGTTTTTCCCTCTAGCATCGAGAGCACATAACATGTTATAAGCTTTGCGTGGTAATCTGTGCTCCTACATGTAAAATAAACTCAGCCAATAATGGTTGCATTTAACCACAGAATATATGTACAAGGGAAATCTGTTAGTCTCACCATAAATAAGATCATTAGGCGTTCGCCTGTCTACACCCAAAAATCTTTTTTTAATGCGAACAGGTGCACAGATTCATAATATGTGGCAGCATTTGTCATATCTCCACAATTCAGACCCATATTGTACAATTTTGCTGAATCTGACTATCAAACAACTTGATAAAACATATAAAGACGTATTATTGAGGATATGCAGCTTTTTCATGATACTGAGCAACACATTTTTTGGCCCTGCTTGCAAAAGCCTTGCACGCACTAACAAAACTCAAACGTGTAGAGAGAAAAAAAAAACTTTAAAAACATTCACAACAGGCATGGGGATGCAATCATAGAACTACCTTTCTCTTGCACTCAAATGACCACCCTTTCGAAATAGAATAATATTACTTTTTTGGACCAATTAACCTACAGATGATGAGAAGCAGCTGCACGATGTAGACTGTTCAGTTGAGTCTGTAAACCAATAACAGTCTCTGATACCAAAACCACATCTTCAGCTTATAAAAGAATAAACAACTCAAAAGCATCCAAGGTCAGCAAAGCCCCATGTTTTCCATTGTTGATCACTTCAATTGCTAACTCATTTATAAAGAGGGGAAAAAATAGAACAGGACTGCAAGCATCACCTTGCCTAACCCCAGTTGTACAGTTAATCTGATCTGTCATTTTGTCCCCACAACGAACTCCAGCCCTAACCAGCTCATACATGCTTCTGATACATCTATACAGTTAACCCGTTTGTACCATTCTTGATCATGACTGGCCAAAGATTTCTATCAATCGAATCGAACGCTTTATCAAAATCTATGAAAGCAACCCTACAATTTTCAGTCATGAGAAACCTGCTTCTGAACAAGAGCCATTAATGTAAACATGTGGTCAACAGTCGAATACACCTTTTTGAAACCAGCTTGGTGATCACCAGTAATACTGTCTTACTCAACCCATTTTTGCAATATATTATTTGTTATCATTCCAAATATTGTACTGCTTATGTTATTAATACAGACACACATATAATTGTTTGGTTTTTTTAGCGTCCCCCTTTTTAAAGATAGGTATTATTATTATTGGCTCCATCCAGTTATCCAGAAATATACCTTCATCAAACAGTTTATTTGAAAAAACAAACAAACAAACAAACAAAAAAACTTTAAACAAAACTGCACAACTTAGGCAGAACAGTGTTTTAGCAGTTCACCAATTGTGCCATCAGGGGACCTTCTTTTTTTTTTTTTTTTTAGTTTTTTAATTGCTAATAACACTTCTTCTTCCTTGATGGGACGGTTCATACATACATCAGATTCATCTTCAACCCCTCTTGATTTGGCTCGTTGTCAGTATTTAACTTTAGGAAAGTTCGAAAATGTTGAAACCACATGGCAGTTGGAATGGTACTTCTCTAGGCTGTTTCCTTTTTGGCGATATCTTGTGAACTAGGGTCCAAAATTCCCTCTGTGAATTTATTGATGCTACTAACTGATCTATAAATAATTTATTATATTCTTTCTATTTTCTCTTAAGTAAATGCTTATACTCACGTCTGGCTATTACATACGCAGTTCTATCAGTGTCTTTTACTGTACGGCAACCTGTTCTCAGTAACCTCCTAACCTTTCTTTTATTAGAACACATTCTTGATCATACCAGTCCTTTGATTTCCTGTCGTGACCCTGTATACGTATTGTCATACATTCAGCACATTTCATTATACATTCAGTAAACATATTTAGTGCATCATTGATATCGACATCTATTAAACTTATGGCCATATCAACACTTTTACTTGCTTTTTTTTCATCACATAAGGTACTACTAAACAAAGAAGCGCATTCATCATTCCAGACTTTTTTTTTTTTTTTTCCAAATGCATCGCCTTGACCTGTTTTGTTCATATCTACTACGTTTTCCACAAGGAAGTGACACAGGAAAAAGATCAGAATCTAGACGTTCTACAACCTGTAACTCACAAACATCACATAACAGAGCAAAAGGTTCATTTGAAAATATAAAATAGTCATTGACACTGCTCCTTTGATCAGAAACACATGTATAGCAGCCTTTTAGGTCGCCTTTACGTATACCATTTAGGATACACAAGTTCAAAGCAGTGCACATAATTATTTAATAACGATTTCCCATAATTGTTTACATTTGTATCTTGGGAGCATACGTTAATGCTGAGAGACTGACTAGCATGCAGTGTATCAAAAACATTAAACCCGGAAAAATCCTGAGAGATATCAGTTCTATCATTCAAGTCACCGCTTAGAATGACATAAACATCATTTGTTATGAACAGGTCCGTTAAACATTCTTCCAGTGAAATAATATCATTATCTACATCAAAATGGACACACAAAGGGAGAACTTCTGGGGGAAAATATCCTTGCCTATTTCAGGTAAGATTTTGTCAGTGAAGCAGACAATTAAATTTGGATTATGTACTTCCACAGAGCTAACAAAGGGGATAAATTCATTTCTTATTAAACAAATTACTCCTCCAGATCGTCTACCTTAACTCGTAAATTCAACTGCCAGCTTACACAATATTTCAAACCCAACAAACAGATCATCACGATATTCTTCTATAAATGTCTCAGTTAAACAAACAAACTGATATAAAAATGAAATAAAATCGGAATCAACAAGTTTAGACATTAAACCATTAACATTCCATGTTAAGAAAAAGCAAAAGGTTTCTGTACAGTAGGAGAAACCGTGTTGTTCGTGTGTTCACACGTGGTAGTGGACGGCAGCTTTGCAAACAGGTTTGCATCGACGAATAGTGTTCACGTGTGACACTGTCACCAGTGACCGAGAGGCCTACCGGTTTTATGTCACCGAGGTTCCCATTTTCTGTACAGTGTTTTTCATCATGTGGCCGGCCAACTCCCCATCTTGACTCCGTCAAGTTGCCATGGGTATCGAGGAAGTACTTTTTGCCATCGATAATTAGATGGTCAAAAATCATAGAGCTTTTTTTTCCCGTCGGCTGTAGCCTTCTTGAGATAGGGAGAGAGGCCACATCTGATTTCCCTGACACGAAAAGAGAAATCCTCTTCAACAAAGATGTTGCTGTCCTTCAATTTTGCTTTGGCAGTAAGAATTCTGAGCTTGTCTTTGTACGATGAGCAGCAAGCTATGACAGGAGA
>JADBJO010004503.1:130986-135986 GCA_016801955.1 Conus betulinus
TGTGTGTGTGTGTGTGTGTCCTGTACTGTTTTGTCTTCGTTTTTCAGGCATTTGTTAAGGTAACACGTTTTAGTGGGTGTGAAATGTGGGTAGTCTGGCACTGATTTTCCTGTACGTTTTATTGTTGTTGAAGCAAACAACCATGTGTTATTGCCTTGATAACAGTGTGTCACAGGGTGCTACAGGCTTAAATAAAACTGTATTTATTGTTTCTTCGTGTTAGTAGTCATTTGCGTTTTGAGGTGAAAGTCATGGAACTTTAGAACAGGTTTTTTTTTTTTTGGGTCCTTGGGCGTGTTCTTTATTTTGAGGTCTCTGCTTACACAGCACCTGTCTGTTTTCTTTTGATTAGATTTGTACCCTGTTATAGTCTTATACTGTCGTTGTGTGTGTGTGTGTGTGTGTGTGTGTGTGTGTGTGTGTGTTCTATGCCATTTGCTTTTTCATTTCTCACGTGTTTGTTATTTATTAGACGTTAGGTTTATAAATTTTTTTGTTTTTGTTGTTGCTTCAGGAATACATTTTGGCATTCCCGAGATGGTGTTCATTCTGGGTACTTAGTAAACAATGATAACCTGAGCTTAGAAATTATTTATTCCACAGGACCCGGGAACTCCCGTATGGGCCCCGCTGTGGCTACTCGTCAAACTGTTGGAGTAACAGATGTATAAAAACTACACGTGTGTCTGCGAAGAAGATCAGTCAGTGTATGTTCGTGATTTTTCTTGCAGTAAGTCTCTCTCTCTCTCTCTGTCGCTGTCTTTGTCTCTGTCTCTCTGTCTGTCTGTCTGTCTCTCTCTCTCTCTCTCTCTGCTTGCATGCGTGCATGTACTATTCACAATGAAACATGTTCTCATAGAGTGTTAGGACTTACATGCTGTTAGGCATAAACACTTTACAGCAAAATCCCTGTTCAGAGATGTCCCACCTCATGGGACGTTTAATTTTTTTAAAAGACATCGACATTTCCCACCTGATCTTAGTATTTTGTTTTCTTTTCCTTTTTTTTTTTTTTTTTTTTTTTTTTTTTTTTTTTTTTTTTTTTTTTTTTTTTAACAAGAAAAGACGGTTTCAACAAAACGCCAGTGTGTTTTGAAAAGATTTTTTTTTTTTTTTTTTCGATGGATTTTTGTAAATTGACTTGAGGTTGATTTTGACGGTGTATCAGCCCCCATATGGCCCTTAACAGTCGGCTTAGCAATAGATAACTCTCTCTCTCCCTCTCTCTCTTTCTCTCTCTCTCTCTCTCTCTCTCTCTCTCCTGTTCATCTGCGTCCTGAATGAGTTAGCAATCAGGCTCTGTCGGCATGCCCTCTCTCTCATGTTCATGAGGTCGGAGTTAGTTTTCCCTGAATGAGTTTCAGGCTGTCGGCATGCCCCTTACCTCCCCATGAGACTAGAGGAAACCTGCTGGAGAAGCTTTGCAAAACAAATGGATCTTGGGTGGGTATGCACAGAGTTGAAAAGAGTAAGCAAATGAAAGAGAAGAGCGAAGTTGAGAGAGCACTCGTGCTTAGACACTCTGGGTGTGCACAGAGTTGAAAGAGTAAGCAAATGAAAGAGAAGAGCGAAGCTGAGAGAGCACTCGTGCTTAGACACTCCCTCGTATGCTCACAGAATCACACAGAAGAAGATAAACACAGAATCCCATCTCCTTCAGACCTTCATAGCATGGTCCTTCAATAGAGGTGTGAACAAAATCTAGGATTACCATTTCAACGTTTGAGGCGGGGCGGGGGGAGAGAGGGGGGGGGGGGGGGGGGGAGGAGGCAGAACAGCCAAGAAAAGGGGAGGTAAGGATGGCAACAGAATGACAACATACAAACCACACATCCATTAGCTCTCCATGCCTGTGGGAGAGACGACAAGGGGGGGAAACATTAGAGCAAACTGCCACACACTCGCCACACTGTCCAAGTTGTCCGTTCAAAAATACGTCAGCCTCAACAACACACCAATAAAAAATAAATTAAAGAAAAACTACGCCCTTAATCCTTAATCCAGGTGAACTTAAGTACAACTGTATCTCATATTTTCCAATTGATTCATGTTGCGGGCCTTTATACTCTCGCTTATGTACAACTGTATTGTTACACATGGAATGGGTCGTGTCTGCGGATGTCTGAGTGTCTGACTCTCACACAGAAATCATGGATGCATGCACGACTTTTTCAATTCACATACACACACACACACACACTCACCCGAATATTGACAGCCAGGCAACAGAACAAAACTTTTTTTGTTTCATGCTGCCCGAGCTATCAGACAAACATATATAATAAATATAAGTCATCAATGGGATGGCACGCCAACATAAGGCATACACACAGATATATATATATATATTATATATATATATATATATATATATATTATATATATATATATATAATCAAAATGCCCTTCGATATTTCTAAAATGCTCAACCACCTGGGGAACAACATCTGTTAAAAGAGGAATTAAAATGAAGAAGTGTTTAAAAATATCTCCACAAGCTTGTTTCAAGCTCTCGCTCTCTTCAGGACGTTTTTTTTTAGGGCGCGCTGTTGGTGTTATATAGCGTGCGGGTCCTGATTTCATTTTTGTGTGCGTGGGCCAATTCCATTCACCGCACGTGCTACCTGTGGCTCTCGATTTGCTTGCTGTGGTCTGTTCAGGGGGAATTCGCTGACAAGGATTTCCATTTGCGCCTGCATTTATTTTCTATTTCTATTTTTGTATTCAAAGTTGCTAAAATAGGTCTACATAGAATTAACCATTTTTCTGTGGAACATAAGTTGCATTTTTTTTTAATATTGTTGTACAGTGTTGCTCTTTTTTATGATTTTCCGTGATATGCTGTAGTCAATTTTTTTATTATTATTATTATTTTTTTTTATCTTTAAGTCTCCAAATGCATTTACTCAGTTCTGTTTGGTTTTTGTATTTTTCTTTGTTGAATGACCGTTTGTGGTTTGCGTATCTAGTTTTAAAGTGGTTTTTCCGTAATCCATATATATATATATATATATATATATATATATATTATGTAAAGGCATTTGTTGCTTAGGGGGCACTGTTCTTTTGTTATGTCTAGGTAGTTCACTACCTTCTTGTTTGCTTCTATTGTGATTTTTAAATTGTGGTTTTGGAAAATTTTGCACAGTTCTTTTTTCTTATGTTCAATGGTTCATGGGTTGTTGGTTTAGTGCGGCGAGACCGTCATCTCTGTATAGACCGACTTGTTTTCTGAGTTGTTTTCTGGATGTTGGATAGCATGAATAGTCCGACTAGCTCACATGTTTCGGCACTATCATATGATCCCATGGTCACATCAAATGTAGATTGTTTGTTCATTTTTTAAATCAAGTTTCATTTCTGCTGTGGAGTACAGTTTTCTTAGTGTGGAAAATGATTTCCATTTCTGACTCTGTTATGCAACTTATGTTCCACAGAAAAATGGTTAATTCTATGTAAACCCTATTTAGCAACTTTGAATACAAAAGAAGAAATAGTGAATAACTGCAGGCACAAATGGAAATCCTTGTCAGTGAATTCCCCCTGAACAGACCACAGCAAGCAAACCGAGAGCCACAGGTAGCACGTGCGGTGAATGGAATTGGCCCACGCACACAAAAATGAAATCAGACCACACACTATATAACACCAACAGCGCGCCCTAAAAAAAATATCCTGAAGAGAGCGAGATCCAAACAGGGCGCAAAACACAGAATACATCTATATGTAATAGGCTATCTACTAGCGCTGCTGGTTTCAACGACGGCGAAGACGATGTCGACGACGAAAAGGATGAAGAGGACGAAGAGGTGAAGATGATGAAGACGACATCTACAGCGTCAAGTCCGACACAGGACTTATAGAACTTCACAGAGCTGTGGCTCAAAATCACTACCACACTCACAGCGTCTCTGCTTATGACAAGGCGACAGTCTCACACAGGAGCTGTGGCTCACACACAAAAACACAAAACGCAGTGATGGCCTAGCCAACAGGTCGCTGGATCAAGTCTCGGGATTGGCGCTCTGGCTTGTCAGCAGTGGTGCCTCTGGCCCAAACTGGCTCAGTGGGTAGTTTGGTCCTGGGTGCAGTGGCAGGCAGGGTAGTTGTTGGCACTCAGGCCGGCCTCTCAACACCGACACAAGGTGGAGAACAAGGGGGTAGACATAGCCACGGCCCCAACCCTCAGAAAGTGGCAGCCCGTCCCCTTCAAACCAGGGTACACATCTACTTGGGGGAAACTGACTGCCACCAAAAACAGATGGAGTCCTCTTTGGCCTTTGGGTAGTGGGTAGTTGCGTTGCCGGAATCACTGCAGAGACTCCCTAACCGTTTCAGCTCACTCAGCTTAAAACAGTGCGCAGGTGAGCAGCAGTTAAGTAAACTTTTCAACCGGCTTGTGGATGACTTCAATCCAGTTAGCACGGTTGCACAAAAATTTGTGACTGGATGGGAAACAGTCCATCACATGTATCTCATAATTTCTAATTGATTCATATTGCAGGCCATTGCACTCCTCATTTCCGTGGTTTCTTGCTTTACTATAAAGTTTCGAAAGTTTCGTTTTACAGGGCAAGGACAGGACAACAACAACCAAGAAAAGTAACTGTCTGACAAAGATGCATGCATATAACTAACTTCATCTGGCTGGCCAGCTGTGTAGAACGGGGGCAAAAAGAAAGATGATAGTCCTGGGAGCGACTTGTGCGCCCAACTCATGGGTGGGTCCAGGAGTAGCCCACTGACCACCACAGCACTTAGATGTGAAGTTGGGTCCTTACGAGTGCAAGCAACTTTCCTCCAACTTTTATGTGAAATGTCCTGCCAACAGAGCATGACACTTTTTCCTGCATCTAAAGGAAAGTCTGATCTGATCTCAACCAGCTCTTTTTTTTGTGGTTGGCGCCAAATATCTGGGGGTCCATTTGGAATAGGGAACTGCCACCACACAGAACCTAGATTTGAATTGTGGGTCCTTGGTGAGTGCAAGCAACTTTCCC
>JADBJO010004503.1:140986-148486 GCA_016801955.1 Conus betulinus
TTGCTCCGTCTGTTGGTGTCCGACTCCAAGTCCCCAGCGCCAACTGTTGGTTAGGCACCTCTTTCTTCTTCTTTTTTTTTTTTTCTCTTTATTTCACTTTTTTTTTTTTTTTTTGTGGGGGGGGGGGGGGGGGGGGGGTTAAGCCTCGGCGGTTGTGGTGTGACTGACAGGCCTCTGTCGCTGAACTGGGAAGCAAACTGAAACCGCGGGAATAGATCAAACAAGTGAACCACTGTTCACTTCTGTGTGTATGAACACGTTTGAAATGCTCCTCACAAGCTCGTCGACAACGATGAAGTAGTGTAAACTACGTGCTTCCCCCATGACGATACAAATACACGCCCCATAACTCCAAAACGAATGCCATGCTGCTCACGACACCTAATCGCCTAGCAGAAATGACCGTGCAGAATACACGTCCGTGTCAAATTAATCAGGATGCAGCTTGCAAATGATTGTCACGTCCTTTGGCTTGTCAAAAAACGCAAACGCAAGAGAACACAAACTCTGGAAGTAGAAATCTAAAAAAAAAAAAAAAAAAAAAAAAAAAAAAAAAACGGTTTATCCGCAAAACATGAACAAACGAATCACAAAACAAAACACGAGGCGTTTCGACCTCTCAGGTCTTCATTAAGCAAGATAAACAACAGTCAGGACAAGGAAAATCAAGAACGAGCAATCAGCTTACCTCGTGAAATCTATCGTTGAGGCTGATTTTCATTGCTTTTGTTTTTGCTCTGATATTGCTGTAAAAGGACGCATTAATTAATCCGTCCTTAGCTCAGTGAAGATGACATTTTTATTGATGTCCTGTTCGTGTGGTTAAGCTTTTAGTTTTTCTCTCCAGTTTCAGCGGCACCATAAGAATCCAGTGCTAGAACGGTCTGTGATGCTGCCGAATAGGGTACAGAGTACACAATCGCTCTATCCACAACATACCGATTTCATTTCTTCCTTGATGGGTCCTTTGATCTGTTCTCTTTGAAAACGTTGTACTGTTTAGGGTCTACTTTTCACGTACATTCTCTCGCTATTTCACAACAGAACGGAAACAACCCAAAACAATGCTTTCGAACTTTACTTCAGCCATTAATCAAAACACCAATGACACAGATTAATGACAAAATTGATTTGAACAGCATGTTTTGTCACTTTCAAGTCCACTACCCATCTTTCCAAAAGTCAGAACGCCAGAGATACAAAAACACAGTCAGTAACGTGTGTGTCCGCCATTTGCGTGGATGCACGCGATGCACTTTGCCTCATGGATTGAGTCAGAGTCCTCAGAGTCATCTGGGGTATTGCCTGCCACTCCTGCTCAAGGAACTGGAACAGCTGGTTGAGGTCAACTGGGGGGGGGTGATTGCTTCGAAGTCGCCGGCCCAGCACGTCCCATAGGTGCTCGATTGGATTAAGGTCCGGTGAGCAGGCTGGCCAGTCCATGTGGATCACGTGTTGCTGCTGAAGAAAGTTGTTGACGACTCGAGCCCTGTGAGGTCTGGCGTTGTCGTCTTGAAGTACCGCGCCTGGTCCAATAGCTTGCAGCGCTGGCAGCACAAGGGGCTGCAGGATGCCATCCCTGTAGCCCACACCGTTGAGGTTGCCTTGCACCATGTGCAGGGGGGTTCTGTAGTTCCGTGCCATCCCTCCCCACACCATTATGGATCCACACCATAGCGATCACGCTCGCTCACGAGACCATCGTGATAGCGTTCTCCTTGCCGCCGCCAGACACGGTTCCTGCCGTCATGAAATGATAAGGCAAAGCGGGACTCGTCAGTAAACAATACTCTTGCCCACTGATCTCTGGTCCATGCTAAGTGACGCTGGGCCCAAGCCAAACGAGAGCAGCACGGTGAGCTGGTGTCAGGACAGGACGGACGGCTGGTCGTCTTGAGCGCAGGTGTGCCTCTCTCAACCGGTTCCGAATGGTCTGGTCACTGACGGTGACATTGCCGGCTGCTTGCAGCTGCCCCCTGAGTGTGTCGGAAGTGGCCGTTCTCTGCCTCAGAGCTGACAGGACAACAAACCTGTCCTGCTGCCTGGGGGTGGACCTTGGGCGTCCTGGACGTCTTCGCTCAGCAACACTTCCTGTCTGGTTGAAGCGGTCTCTCAAAGTCTGAATGACTGAATGGGCGACTGACAGTCGACGACGACCAACCTCTCGCACCCCCACGCCCTCCTGAAGCCACGCAACCTTGGTCATCCTGACTCAGTCGTTGTCTCCGAGGCATGGTTGCAAAAGTGCCGTAAACACAGGCATAAATGCCCACCAGTCTCTCAAAACTGGCTGACCTGTGTTCAGGTAAGACATGAGTTGCACGTGCATTGCATAATTCCTGCAGTTCAGATGTGCTCTGTTGCACAGGCCTGTTTGATTTGCACCCTTTTTTTTCGTGCAGTATGTGCACATTTCAGTTCACCGCTGAGATGTGCATCACACAGACTGAGTTGATTTCTGATCAAATTCAAGTTGACTGATCAGGCGTGCAACCAAATTCAGTAAGTTTGGGTGGGTGCAGTGTGCAGTGCCGTGTTATTGGAAAAAAAATAAAGTCCAACAAGGTACCCTAAAAAGTGGTAGTGGCCTTTCAATTGTTTTGAGCAGTATAGAAGACCATCGACGACACCTGCGCACGCACGCGCGCACACGACGACGACGACGACGACAACAACAACAACAACAACAACAACAAACGGCAACAACAGATTCTAAAAAGTAATTGACATGACTCCATCGAACTGTTTAAAAATTCGTATAGATCTCCGCTTGAAGTCGGTTCACTTTGCAACTGATAACAACGTACACATGCATACACACAAGACAAGTACGTACCCCGAGACGTACACCCTGAATGGTGTCTGTCTTCGACAGAAATGAAGCTTGGCCAGAAGTGTCCCAGTAACATGGACCTGTGCGAATCAGGAACCACGTGCTCTTCGGGAACATGCAGTAAGTGTCTTGTGTCAGGACGGCCAGGGGATAGATCCTTTGGGAGCTGCCAGAAGAACATACAGTAAGTGTCTTGTGTCAGGACAGCCCAAGGATAGATCCTTTGGGAGCTGCCAGAGGGAACATGCAGTAAGTGTCTTGTGTCAGGACAGCCAGGGGGATAGATCCTTTGGCAGCTGCCAGAGGAACATGCAGTGTCTTTGGGTGTCAGGACAGCCAGGGGATAGATCCTTTGGGAGCTGTCAAGGAACATGCAGTAAGTGTCTTGTGTCAGGACAGCCAGGGGATAGATCCTTTGGGAGCTGTCATAGGAACATGCAGTAAGTGTCTTGTGTCAGGACAGCCAGGGGATAGATCCTTTGGGAGCTGTCATAGGAACATGCAGTAAGTGTCTTGTGTCAGGACAGCCAGGGGATAGATCCTTTGGGAGCTGTCAGAGGAACATGCAGTAAATGTCTTGTGTGTCAGGACAGCCAGGGGATAGATCCTTTGGGAGCTGTCAGAGGAACATGCAGTAAATGTCTTGTGTCAGGACAGCCAGGGATAGATCCTTTGGGAGCTGTCAGAGGAACATGCAGTAAATGTCTTGTGTCAGGACAGCCAGGGGATAGATCCTTTGGGAGCTGTCATAGGAACATGCAGTGTCTTGTGTCAGGACAGCCAGGTAGATCCTTTGGCAGCTGTCAGAGGAACATGCAGTAAGTGTCTTGTGTCTTGTGTGTGTGTGTGTTTAAATCAGTAGAATGCGATCACTTCATGACCCTAGTCTTTTGAATGAATCGCTTCCTACATCGCATACGTGCTAAGATTTCATTGGACACCTCTCGGGGATGCTTATCTATTTTGGCCAGTCTCGACTTCAAACAAAGATCGCAGTGCGAGGAAAGTAACGCAGCACGTGCAGCCGGTTGCGGCCGTAACGAACACCAGGGGAGACAAACAGGGCGACTGGATACAGGCGAAACAAACGCAGGAGGGTCAAGTGTCTTATGTCGGGAGAGCCAGGGGATAGATATTTTGGGGGCTGTCAGAGGACACGTAGTAAGTGTCTTGTGTCAGGAGAGCCAGGGGCCAGATCCTTTGGGGGCTGTCATAGGAACATCCAGTAAGGGTTTTTTGCTAGGGCAGCCACCAGGAGATGAAGGATTGTGCTTTCAGAGGAACATTGCAGTAGCAGTCGTTTGTTTGTTTGTTTTGCTTTCTTGTTTGTTTTTTTCTGGACACCAGGGGATGAAGGATTGTGACGCTTTGAGTGAAGCATTCCAAAAGCAGGCGTAGCAGTCGCATGCGATATCGCAAGTCACACTCAGAAGCGCTTTCTACTCGCTCGCACTTTGCTTCGCCAACGACATGACCGTAGACAAGAAAACGGAAATCCTGCAACTCTCGGAAATCTCTCACTCTCTCTCTCTCTCTCCTCTCTCCCTCTCTGCTCTCTCTCCCCCCCCTCCTCCCCTCTCCTCTCTCCCTCTCCCTCCCTCTCCTCTCGCCTCTCTCCTCTCTCTCATGACAGTCGGACTCCATCCTCCTATTTTCATCCCACTGTCGGAAATTCCGGCTAGTTATCGCGTGGTTTGGACTTGACCCCCCTCCCCCTCCCCCCCCCCCCCCCCCCCCCCCCCCCCCCCACCACACACACATCAAAATGGCCCACAACGAAACCAATGGATCAAGCCGCAAAATTGGGTAAATCTATGGTAATTTTTCTTCGGTTTGTTTGTTTGTTTTTTGTTGTACTCCCAGTTCTTATAGAACAGGGAGTACTTTAGAATGGGGAACGAAGAAATGCTTTGTGTGTGTGTGTGTGTGTGTGTGTGTGTGTGTGTGAACAGTGCGTGCGTGCGTGCGTGCGTGCGTGCGTGCGTGCGTGCGTGCGTGCGTGCGTGCGTGCGTGCGTGCGTGTGTGTGTGTGTGTGTGTGTGTGTCCGTCCATGGTCAAAATGTGTTCCACTCGCTCCAGACAAACCACTGGGCCGATCTTTCTGAAAATATGTAGGTATATGCATTATGGGTCAAGGATGGTGCCTGATGTTTAAGTTTACCGTTACAACCGTTACTAACGGCTATAACGGCCTGTAACGGTTTATCTTCTTTATGGAATATCCCAGAAAGTACTTGGCCAATCTTTGTGGGAATCAACAGGTATGTTCATTATGGCTCTCACGATGATACCCGATGTTTTAATTTACCGTTATAGCCGTTACTAATAGCTGTAAACGTTTTTTTTTTTTTTTCTTTATAGAATATCTCAGAAAGTACTTGACCGATCTTTCTGAAAATTCGTAGGTATTTTCATCATGGGTCGCGAATAATGTCCGATGTTTTAGTTTACCGTTATAGCCGTTACTAACGGCTGTAAAGGCCTGTAACGGTTTTTTCATCTTCATGGAATATCCCAGAAAGTGCATGGCCGATATTTGTGAAAAAGTAGCAGGTATGTTCATTATGGGGCACGGATGATGCCCGATATTAAAGTTTACCGTTATAGCCGTTACTAACGGCTGTAACGGCCCCTAACAGTTTTTCTTCTTTATAGAATATCTCAGAAAGCACTTTGTCGATCTTTCTGAAAATTTGTAGGTATGTTCATTATGGGTCACGGATGACACCCGATGTTTTAGTGTCCCGTTATAACCGTTACTAACGGCTATAACTGCCCATAACGGTTTTCTTTTTTATAGAATATCTCAGAAATTACTTCGTCGATCTTTCTGAAAATGTTTAGGTATGTTCATTATGGCGACAGCTGATGTCCGACGTTTTAGTTTACCGCTATAGCTGTTACTAACGGCTATAACGGCCCCAAACAGTTTTTTTTAAAATAGAATATCTCAGAAAGTACTTGGCCGATCTCTTTGAAAATTTGTAGGTATATTCATTATGGGGCACGAATGATGCCCGACATTTTAGTTTACCGTTATATCCGTTACTAACAACTATAACTGCCCGTAATGGTTTTCTTCTCTACAGAAAATCTCAGAAAATACTTCGCCGATCTTTCTGAAAATTTTTAGGTATGTTCATTATGGGCGACGGATGATGCCCGACGTTTAAGTTTACCGTTATAGCCGTTACTAACGGCTATAGAACTGCTCACGGCAGTTTTTTCTTCTTTATAGCATATCTCAGAAAGTACTTGGTCTATCTTTCTCAAAAAAATTTAGGTATGTTCGTTATGGTTCACGGATGATGACCAATGTGCTGTTTTACCGTTATAGCTGCGACTAAGGGCTATAATGGCCCCTACGGTTTTTCCTCTTTGTGGAATATCTTAGAAAGTACGTGGCCGAAATTTCTGAACATTTGTAGGTGTGTTCACTATGGGTCACAGATGATGCCCGATGTTTGAAGTTTACCCTTATAGCCGTTACTTATGGCCCATAATGGATTTCTTCTGTATGGAAAATTTCAGAAAGTACTTAGCCGATCTTTCTGAACATTTGTAAGTATGTTCATTATAGGTCACAGATGATGGCCGATGTTGACCAGAATAGTCCATTACTAACGGCTACACCAGCCCAAGACGGGTTTTCCTCTTTATGGAATACCTCACGCGTGTTCAGCATAAACTGGGGGAGTGTGTTTATATGCTTTGCATCTTCTTGTTGTTGTTTTTCCTTGTTTTTTCCCCTCTCTTTAGTGAAGGTAAACAACTTTTGAGGGAAGTGCCCCTGCAGTGTAGATACACATTACATAATCCCTTTTCCATGGAAGAAGCTGCTGCTCAGTTTGAGGATGTCCTTTTTTTCCCTTTTTTTCTTTTGTTTTCTTCGTCCCAGCAGAAATTCATTACAGAACGTAACAGTTGTAGGATTGTGAACGAAATAGGCGCATGCTACGCACAAAGCGTAGCACTTGGTGAGCTCGTGTGACCAGGGTTACACTGCAGGACAATGTTCACGGCCGAAAAAACGCATTTTCAGTCAAATGTGACCACCACCACCACCCTCTCCTCCTCACTCCCTCTCACACATATGCACACATGAACACACACCACACGCTCTGCAAAGACGTATACACACGAAAACTTATGGACACACGCACGCGCACGGCACATACACACACACATACATGTAAAGCGCCCACGCGCGCATACACACACGCACGCACGCACACACACACACACACACAAACACACACACACACACACACACACACACACACACACACACACACACACACACACTCACACACACACACACACACACACACATGCACGCACGCACACCAACCCACGCCACACCAGAGAGAGACAGAGAGAGATAGAGACAGAGAGAGAGCAATATTATACCGTCACAAGCCATTTTCAGGAATTATCAATGGCGGAGACTGTCAGAAAGCTACTTCGTCTTGCGCATCTGGATTCTGCAGTCCTGAAGACAACCACACATGCAGTAAGCAGCCTCTCTAATGTGTGTGCGCGTGCGTGCGTGTGTTCAGAAGGTCTTAGGCAGAAACAATGGCAAGACGAAAGCTCATGTGCTCAATACAAAAGTGATGTTTGAAGTCACAGGAAAGTTTGGTAGAAGCAGCATGAAACTGTCGAA
>JADBJO010004503.1:153486-168486 GCA_016801955.1 Conus betulinus
GATAGCAGAAGTCGTGGTCATCTTCACTTGCAAAGGATAAACGGCAGTGGAGTACACTGGCCATTGCAGAGAAAGAATCCTCGTCTGACGAAGCATTATGGACAACACTGTCGAAAAACCAACATTCCAATAGAAATATTCCCTGTCCAAAAACATGTCACAGGGGACACTTTCTGGTCACCGTCACAGAGGAAGATTCCTGATGCAAAACCATGTTATGGAGTACACTTTCTGGTCACCATCTCAGAGGAAGATTTCCTTGTACCACTACATACTATGGAGCCCATCATGGGGCCACCATCTCAGAAAAAAAAGATCAAATATTCTGTGGATGGGCAAACGGCTGGATAAGTTCTAAGTGCCTCTAGCATATTGCGTATGACTGATGACAAAGAACTGTGAAAATCCTGATTGACTTAATATGAAAAAGCCTGATGGACCTGTCAATATAGAATTATGAATGGGTGAACTGTACACTGACAGAGAGAGAGAGAGAGAGAGAGAGAGAGAGAGAGAGAGATGGACAGACAGACAGACAGACAGACAGACAGACAGACAGACAGAGACAGACAGACAGACAGACAGAGAAAGCAAGAGAAAGACAGACAGAGAGGCAGACAGACAGACAGACGAGAGATCAACAGAGTTGGTCATGATGTGTGGGGACGGGTACTACGCTTTGACAGGGACTGTTGACAGCAGACAGGACATGAATGCCAGCAAGATGAGGAGTGCCAGAAGGACGCTGTCTGTGACACCCTGAAACACTGCAGTGAGTAATGCCTCGTGTTAACACACCCTGAAACACTGCGGTGAGTAATGCCTTGTGTTAACACACCCTGAAACACTGCGGTGAGTAATGCCTTGTGTTAACACACCCTGAAACACTCCGGTGAGTAATGCCTCGTGTTAACACACCCTGAAACACTGCGGTGAGTAATGCCTCGTGTGAACACACCCTGAAACACTGCGGTGAGTAATGCCTTGTGTGAACACACCCTGAAACACTGCGGTGAGTAATGCCTTGTGTGAACACACCCTGAAACACTGCGGTGAGTAATGCCTTGTGTAAACACACCCTGAAACACTGCGGTGAGTAATGCCTTGTGTTAACACACCCTGAAACACTGCGGTGAGTAAATGCCTCGTGTTAACACACCCTGAAACACTGCGGTGAGTAATGCCTCGTGTTAAACACACCCTGAAACACTGCGGTGAGTAATGCCTTGTCTTAATACACCCTGAAACAATGCAGTGAGTAATGCCTCGTCTTAATACACGCACTCGAAAACGAACTGAATTCATGCAAGCAAGCGCACAGCTACAGACAGTTTGAAACACGCAGGCACGCGCGCGCGCGCGAACACACACACACACACACACACACACACACACACACACACACACACACACACGCACACACACACGCACGCACACACACACGCGCGCACACACACACACACACACACACACACACTCACGAGCGCACCCGCACGCACGTACGCACACATGTACGCACTAATGGTTGTGTCTTGAGTCATTGTATAACCTGGTATTACCACTGATGGTGTCCCCTGCTGGCAATGATTACTTTCTAGGTTCATGTTTATTACCGGACGGAACAAGCATTCATTCGATGCCTATGATTATACAATTGAAAACTAAACAATCAACTCTGCTTAATATCCTTTCTCAACTCTCAACAAAAGAACACGGCAACAAAAAAAAAAAAGATGCAAAGCATATAAACGTACTCCCAGTTTATCTTGAATATGCGCGAGAGATATCCATAAAGAGGAAAACCCGTTTTGGGCCGTTCTAGCCGCTAGTAACGGCTATTCTGATAAACATCAGCCATCATCTGTGACCCATAATGAACAAACCTTCAAATTTTCAGAAGGATCGGCCAAGTATTTTCTGAGAAATTCCTTAAAGAAGACAAACTGTTATGGGCCGTTATAGCCGTCAGTAACTGATATAACTGTAAAATAAAACATCGGGCATCATCCGTTACCCGTCAGTGAACTCACCTTCAAATTTTCAGAAAGATCGGCCGAGTACCTTTTGAGATATTCCATAAAGAAGTTAAAACCAGTTATATAGCCGTTAGAAATGGATATAATGGGAAAATAAAACATCGGGCAATCATCCATGACCCATAATGAACATACCTACACATTTTCAGAAATATCGACCCAGAGGTTTTGTCTGGAGCGAGTGGAACACATTTTGACCATGGACGGGCATACAAACAGACAGACAGACAGACATAGACACCATTTCTTCGTTCCAGTTCTAAAGTACTCCCTGTTCTAAAAAGAACTGGAGTACAAAAAGCACACTATGCTCTCTCAAATGCATTTTTTCTGTATCAGAAACACACACACACACACACACACACACACACACACACACACTCACACACACATACACACTCTCTCTCTCTCTCTCTCTCTCTCTCTCTCTCTCTCTCTCACTATACACACATATATTCATATATATATATATATATACACACACACACCTCCACACACACACACTCCTTTATCACAATGCTCCTCTGTTCTAAGGGATTGTCAAGAACGGTAACTGTCAGGCACATCCTGACCTGTGTCTCAGCGGCGCCACATGCTCTGGTGGTCGGTGCCAGTGTAATCAGGCTTTGACAGACCCTCAGACCGAGAGATGCAGTATGTGTCAGTCTGTCTGTCTGTCTGTCTGTCTGGTATAACTGTCAGTCCGTCATAACTATCTCTCTATGTCCGTTTGTCTGCCTGTCAGTCTGTCATAACTAACTCTCTCTCTCTCTCTCTCTCTCTCTCGGTTTGTCTGTTTGTCTCTCTCTCTCTCTCTCTCTCTCTCTCTCTCTGTCTCTCTCTCTCTCTCTGTCTGTCTCTGTCTGTCTGTATGTCTGTCGGTCGGTTGCTCTCTGTGTGTTGTGTGTGTGTGTGTGTGTGTGTGTGTGTGTGTGTGTGTGTGTGTGTCTTAGTATCTGTCTCTGTCCCTGTCTCCACTGTGTGTGTGTGTCTTAGTATCTGTCTCTGTCTCTGTCTCCACTTCACTTGCTCACTTGATCTTACTCGTCGCTTGTGTACAAATTAGACACCTTTTTCATGTTTTCTATAAAAAAAAAAAAAAGAAAAAAAAAAAGGCTGTGTGTACTTTGTTGCCTGCCAACACATTAATTTCTGTCAGTTTTGTAGTTCCTGTGTCACATAATCATTTATCGTGTAAGTTGTTCTTTCTCCTCATTTTCGTTTATTGAGGGACCAAAACACAATACCCAAACACTGTTTGTTCTACGTTTCTTCCGTTTAAAATTAGATATTTATCAGTTGCTCCATTTTTAACATGATTTTTAGACTTCGGATAAAAAAAAAAAAAAGAGAGTGTGTAGGTACAGGCTGTTTTCAAAAAGACAACGACGATGATAAATAATAATGATAATGATAATTATAATAGTAATGATGGTAATAATAAATGGTAATAATGATAATAACACAATAATGGTGATGATGATAACAGTAATAATGATAATTATGATGATGATGTAATAATAATAATGATCATGATATTGATAGCAATAGTAATAATAATGATAACATAGCATTTTAAAGGTGCCATGTCAAACGTTCTAGGCGCTGACAATCCACACTCTCGTGTACACCAAGGGCTGCCTACATGGGTAGTGCCAACTAAGGAGCTGTCGACCGGCGCTTCATTCGTCATTTCCGTGTCAATATTGTTCGATACCATTCACTTAATTTCCCTACTTCCTTCATTCTTTCGATTTCTCACGCAGGGTGCATGCTATGTGGAACGTGTCAACCATTCCAACAGCCAAACTGGCCTTCTCTTCCGAAAGTTGGTGATGAGATTTTTTACTTGCGACCAAGATGTTATGCGTGTGTTCACAAACGGAACCTCGGGTTATAGTCTGATTTGAAGGACTGTATGGGAAATGGAGTCAGAACCAATGTTAACTCCGTGGGAAAAATCCCCCTGTATGGAAACGGCCGGTTGGAAATTCGAACCGCAACCTCAGGATCACCAAAAGTACGATTCCGGTGCTCTACCAATGAGCTATTCTGGCCCCAACAAAGTTGAGTTTCTGAGCACTGCACAAAGTTGGCGAAATTAAAGATGACTAAATCGCACTGGGTTGATGAATGAAAAAGTCTAGTAGTAAACGTAGTTTGATTTATAAGTGTTTGTGTGTTGCTGACAATAGTGACTTGAGTTTTGTGGCCATTTACCTGCAGTGTGATGACTCGGGACACACACGCTGACTCATCACAAAGAGTCACCTGAAGTCACTGCCCACTGGACCTGATTATACATTTCATTAGCAGTTGAATCGTCAGCATTTATAATTCAAACGTAATCACTCACAGTTATTGTCACAGAGTGGAGTGAGGGGTGCTGGCGAAAAGATCCGTAATATCTGTCTCCTGGATGTCTGAAGGCGTGTATGTTGTTTTTGTGTGTTTTGTCAAATTAATGTTTCTCTCACTCACTCACACCACCCTACAACATGATAGCCCAAACAGGAATCTAGCGAGGAGTGCATATTTAATAACAATGAAATGGAAATGACTCTCTTTTTTTTTTTAGCACATGGATAACATCAGCATGTTAGTGTAAACTAATTCATCAACATATGTGTGCAATCACACTCCCTGTTAGGCTTGAAAATAATTCATGGCTTCACTCATGACACAATGTAGTAACAGAGGGAAAAGGATTCACAACATCACTCATGACATGACACAATGCAACAAGTTTTTCTGGAATGATTCTGGATATCACGTCACAGGTCAGGTGTGTTGCTGTCCCAGCTGGGGTTGACTTCACACCACACACACACACACACACACACACACACACACACACACACACACACACACACACAAAGAAAACCACTCTGACCTCAATTTGGACGCGCCGAATGCAGTCCATACAATACCAACTGAGACTGGGCCCAGAAGAAGAAAACTGGTTCCACACCTGCACCTGGGCCCAGGGGAAGATGAAGTTAGTCCCACACCTGCAACTGGGCACAGGGGGATGAAGTCGCAAGTAGAGCACCAGTCAGCCGTCCAGAACGACACGACAGCTCAGGAGGTAGGCAGGCCAATTGACCAACCAAGATGAAGGCACTGGGGGAGCAAGGCAAGTCCCGGCCACCAAGTGGGCTGCCACACCACAGGAGGGGGAAGAGGACCTTTGACACTCCCACCAGAGCTCACACAGCAGGCCAGGACAGCACCCCAGATAAAAAAAAAATCCCTACAAAGTGAACACCACCATAAATACCCAATCTACCAACTATTCAGCATCAAAAGAAGTGATAGATTAGAAAGCGCAGAATCGAAATGACCCAACCCGTACAACTCAACAAAAAACACATGAACGAGCAAACTGACTGAGCACTTTCTAAAAGAATATGCAAATATACAAAGTCTGAACATTTTCATCTAAAATGTTTAAAAGAAAACACCATCAGTTAACTACAATTGTCGTACAATGAATTGACATATACAAAAAAAAATTCTTACCCTCTGGGGGGGGGGGGGGGGGGGGATTAACGAGCACTACCCGACCAACAAGCAGGGACAGCGAGCGTATGGAGACGTGTCTGCCTCTATATCCCATCCATACCCGGTCTGTGCAAGCCTATCAGGTGAATTAGTCAAGGTTTGGTGGTGAGTAATGTACAGACTAGAGACAAGGGGGGAAATAAAGAAAATAAAAAAAAAAAAAATTCTCTCTGGCTATGCACACAACAGATATGCATAACTCATCTCGAATTGTGCCTGTGACAGTTACGTTCAGTAATCTGTCTTTTGTCGTTTTCACTTATTATCGTTGTTTTACCATCATTACCCAACATATAAAAAAAAAAGGAGTTCTCTTTAGCTTGTCCCGGAGACAAGACTCGGGCGATGTCTGCACGAATTCAAGCAATATGAGCAGAAAATGCAATATCGTAAACGTCAAATAACAAAAATAACTAATCCTGTGACAGAAAGTACGCGACTCATGACAAGCTGACCAAAATCGATCGACTGTTGATGAATCAGTCGTTAAAAGGGTTGCTTTTGACTGCCATTGCTTAATTGTTAATATAAGGACATGTTGTAGTTCTAAGGAAAAGAAGTGGGGTGATGTCAAACCAAACTCTTAAATAACAGCCTCAGCACTCAATATGGATATTTGTGACGGACCATTTTTTTTTTGTCCAGTCCCAAATTGTGGGGTCAGTTTGAAAGTGACATAAGTTGCCTGTTCACCGGTTGACCTGTTTACCTGACAGCTACTCATGTGAGCGAGGATTTCCTCTCAGTCTCTGCAGATCTGCCAGTCTGGAAGCATCACACGGCGCCGAAGGAAGACTGGGAGCATAGTTTGTGTGGTGATCAGGTATGTTTGATTAGTTAAATAGAAGCCAGGGTTTGTACTAATGGAGTTGGTTTTTTTCTTACAGGTGGTCGTGAATTTTCCGGTTCTTTGTGTAGGCCTGGGATATTTAATTGTTCCCTTGATTGATCTTGTGATTGACAAGAATTGACGAGACATAGGGTGACTGTAGGAAGTTGTGGTTAGTGAGCGCGTGAGTCGACATTTGGGTGAAAAGAATGAGTCTGTGGATGGAAGAGAGAATATATATATTTATATGTGATCGGGAGAAAAGTGATTACATTAAATCGCGATATTACTGAAAAAAAAAAACGCTGTTTATCTTTTCCCTAAAGTGTCATAATGATGTGTGTTTGTGAGCTCTGGAAGTGAGCAATGGAAATTATTGTGTATAGATTATTTTGAAATGTGTTCTGATCCCTGCTGTGGACAAGTCTAGTGATGATGATGTGGAAAAGTAAATTAATTCTTTTCTTGGTGAAAAGAGACAAATGGAAATTGTTCCTTTATGTGTAATAATTGTATTCTTGGCACTTTGAGCAGAGGTGCATGAGTAAATCTTTTCTTCAATGTAATCACTCATGGTGTTTTGTCGAGGAATTCCTGTGTTATAATGCACCCATTGTATTGAAACTTAGTCGATTACCATTTAGAAAGAGAGGGTTAGTTACCGCCAAGGACATAGACAAAGTACAAGACAAGACACTTAGTATCTTGTCGTGTACTTTGTTTGTCTGTGTTCTTGGCGGTAACTAAACCCCTCTTTCTATATTTTGCTTCGTTTTCTGCCCTGAGTCACTCCATTTTGACACTTAGATTATATTATGGGTGTTTTCTTCCAAATTCCAGCGATGTGATTATGTGAAGAGTGGCTGCAATTGACAAACAAGGATGATAAATATGTTGGAAATGGGCAAGGTAATCAATGTAGGAATATAGTTTCCCAGGTGTCAGTGAGGCCCCTGAATCTGGCCTGGATCTGACTGCACCAGGTGTGGGGAGACAACCCGTGCTCCAGCCGCTGTCTCCGTCCAGGCGACACAGAGAGGCTGACCACCAGGTCAGCAGAAATTGTGATAAAGGACCTCAGGAATATCAGTCACGACGACGTGGAGAAGTTGACCGCCAGGCCGTCGGCTCAACGTGTGTCTTTTTTCCTCTCCTGTATAGGTGTTCCCAGGAGAACTCCACGAACTGCATCTGTGAAAGGCTCTGCTCTGGTGTGTGAAGACTGTGACTTGGGCTGGAAGCAGCCAAATATATGAACTGTCTGTTAGGACACTCTGCACCAGGGAAAAAAAAGGATATATTTAATGTGTCGGTTTAGAGAGGATTGGTTTAACCTCTTTGTGTTGCCCTACGCCCTTACTGATGGCGGCGTGTATATATATTCTTTGTGCCTGTTTATTGATATTATGGTAATTTGTGTTTGTAGTGTTTTGATGGTTCAGGCAGCATAAAAAAGAAAGAAACTTATCTTGTGTGTTGCCTGGCTATCTGTGTTCATGTGGTGTGGGTGTGTGTAGATAAAAATCGTTACAGGCATCTAAACTTTTTCTAGTGAGAATCAGACAGTAAATCACGCACTACCGCACCATCCGTAACAACATCGGTAAACAAGAATTTAAGAATAATTCTTAGTGAGTTCGCTAAAAACAAGGCGAAATAAGTTACAAGACAAGAAAACACGGCACTTTTGGGCTTCTTAGGTTACTTCAGGCAAAATAAAACAACGTGTAGGACAAAAATAAAAACGAAGAATGAGCAATCACTCATGTTTTCAAACTTGGCGCAAGATGGGTGTTGGATGAAAGCGAGGCTGTTCGGAAGTGGACAATTCAAGATGAAATGACGACAACAACAACATTAATAATATAATAATAATAATGATGAAAATAATAATAATGATGATGATGATAATGATGATAATAATAATTACAACAATAGTAATAACAGTAAAAATCGTGATGATGACCAGTAATATTCAGATAGTGAAGGGGGGAATACTTTGTTGTTCTTTCCTTTTTTAACCTAATGATATGATGATAACTGTGATGATAGTAATGATAGTAGAGTAATAATGATAGTCACCAGAAAGGAATAGAAAGGATCAACGAATAACAAGCAAACTGGTACTACTGCACGGTAATCATGAAGACAGTAGTTGTAAGCGGAGCAATGTTGGTACTAATGATAATGGTTGGAAAGAAATGGAATTCAGTCATGATAAGGGTAGTAATGAAGGTAATAATGATAATGGTTGGAAAGAAATGGACATGATCAACGGGTGAAGGGCTAAAATCGATAGTGGTAGTTAATTGATGCACTCGCAGTGGGCGAACTCTGTGACTGTCCACAGATCCCAAACAGGACGTGGTGGGAGGACCGTGCGTTCCTCCGGCAAAGGGGAAGAACGGGACGTGCAAAGCAGAGGGGGCATTCTGTAACGCAAACAACACACGTGTCAGTGTGGTGCAGCCTATGTCACTGATCCCCAAACTTTAGTTTGTCGTCAGTATTGCGTCTGTGCATAATGCACACGAACTCTCTCTCTCTCTCTCTCTCTCTCTCTCTCTCTCTCTCTCTCTCTCTCTCTCTCTCTCTCTCACACACACACACACACACACACACACACACACACACACACACATACATACATACACACCCCCATTATCATTATGACAGTCACAGTCATCTCACCTCCATCATTCATGTTCTTATTGTAATCATTTAACATCTCTATCATCATCATCATCATCATCATCATCATCATTGAAACAACAAATGACAATAAAAGTTATCATAATGGAGCATGGGGGGGGAACACCCACCTCCTCACCTCAATCACCTCAACCCAAGCACTTAAACCCTCACTTTACATCAGCAGCCTCGCATCATCTACAGAATAATGAAAAAGCGCTTGGTGTGCACGTGTGTGTATGTGTGTGTGTGTGCGCGCGCGCGCTCGCGTGCGTGCGTGTGTGTGTGTGTGTGTGTGTGTGTGTGTGTGTGTGTGTGTGCGAGCGAGTGTGCGCGCTGGCGTGCATGTGTAGTAGTAGTGTAGTAGTAGTAGTAGTAATAGTTTCATTTTACTTTTTTTTCACAAACCTATGGGGTAATATATAAAAAGAGAGAGAGAGAGAGAGAGAGAGAGAGAGAGAGAGAGCTCAGCTATGTGCATGCGTTTGTGCGTGCGCACGTACATACATGTTTGCCGGTGCTGAACAATTAAGTAGTGGGGGTAAACAAGTGCAGGTTAACAATTCTTCCATCATTATAGTAATGATTTGGCAAAGATTTGAACTAAAAAAAAGTGTGTGTGTGTGTTGGGGGATCGGGGGGGGGGGGGGTGCAGAGGAAGAAACTGGGAACATAAAAGTAAGAAAATATATTATGAATATGAAAACCCTTCACTAGCTGTATGCGAGAACCATCATAATCCCTCTTGAAGGCAGATCTACTTATATATTGCCCGCTCCTAGGCCTTTCGTTCGCTGGATTGGACTCATCAGGGAAGACACAGCTGATTGTGTCTGCGCTCTTGGCGTCAAGAAGAGACGCACCACAGTCCATAATTCTGTGGTGTGTTATCACCACCACCAAGGGTTCAAAGAAGAATCCAACAGCACCCCCAAAGCAGCCAGCAAAGGATAGTACAATGAAACAAAACGAACGTGTGGAGAGGAAAAACGTTGCTGAAAAACTAAAAATATTATGCAAACAGTATAAAATGTAATCATTGAGCCTATCCTTGAGGATCCATTCAAGGATGCAAGGGAGATCAAAAGATATGGGACAGTCTGAGTGGTCAGCTCTGCTGTTCAATAACCCAAGCATTGTCAGCAGCTAACAACTGTGCAGATTAGTGCAGATCAATCTTTACTTGGATCTCCTAAGAGATGCAATCTCTCAGTGATTGACCAAACAAAAAGATAATGCTGAACAATTAAGTAGTGGAGAAAAGCAAGTGCAGGCTAAAATGTCTTCCATCATTACACACACACACACACACACACACACACACACACTCACACACACACACACAATAAACTAATATATTCCAAGGATAAGTAACGAGCACCATTCCAGCAACTTACAGAACAGCTTGGTGTTGCAATGACTGCAGGAAATATTTAATTATAAACAAAGCTTGCTCTTATGTCTTAGATTGAAGAAATAGGAGGAGATGAGCATACATATCTGCAGTGGTAGATAATTCAGCTAAGTAACAGTGTACTTGAATGAGTGAATGGGGAATAATAAATGCTTCTCAAAATGTACAGTGAGTGAATGGGGAATAATAAATGCTTCTCAAAATGTACTTCAGCAGGCTTATAGTCTCCATGGGGGAGACAATCTCCAATGGGGAGGAAACTCACTAACATTTGGGGAGGAAACTCACTAACATATAACTCCTGGTCAGATACCGGTATTTTGAAACCCGATTGTTTCTCCTCAGTGACAGCGGAAAGTGGTAACTTGACTCCTCTGCCTTTCCGGTTTTAAGAAGAATTCTATCCCAGAAAAAGGCTGGTGTGCAATACCATAGTATGTTTGTTGAGTTTAAGAAAAAAAAAAAACAACCAAAGTTGCCACCCTAAGAAGCAAAAGAAAATCATGAAAGAGCAAAACAAGCTACATTTTCTTGTGACTATTAGTTTGCTGAAGGCTCATTTTGAGAGGCATTTATTATTCCCCATTTACTGTACATACTGTTAGTTTGGCAGAATTATCTACCACTGCAGATATGTATGCTTAGCTCCCCCTATTTCTTCAATCTAAGACATAAGAGCAAGCTTTCTTTATAATTTAATATTTCTTGCAGTCATTGCAACGCCAAGCTGTGTGTGTGTGTGTGTGTGTGTGTGTGTGTGCGTGCGTGCGTGCGTGCGTGCGTGCGCGCGCGTGTGTGTGTGTGTGTGTGTGCGTGCCCGCGCGCGCGCGCGCGCGCGCGTGTGTGTGTGTGTGTGTTTTTATGCATGTACATATCCATAATGATACCCTTTTTTCCCTCAAGAATTGCCTGCTGGTTCACCTTGCCAACCAACGGAAACACCAACAAAGTGTGAGACCGGAGCACTATGTGATTTGGGAGGTATTTGCGGTGAGTAAGACAACATGGATAACAACAATACCTTTCATGCGCACAGTAGAACGTTCCTATATTGCACATGGCAGCAGTCTTCTCCAAAGAACAATGCGTGATACTGTGGCTTACCACGAGGGCCTTTCTTAATGAGTAATATGATATAACTTACCACAAGGACTTCTTTTTCCAGTAAATCGGTAGGGCTTACCACAAGGCTTTTTTTTTTTTTTTGATGAGTAAATCAGTATGGCTTGCCACTACGATATTGTTTGGAGTGAGTAAATGTATGATGTGAGTAAACCATATGCTCCATCATAAATTCACGTGGATCGTTTTTTTCATGAGTAATACAGTATAGCATTCCATAAAGGTCGTTTTAGTGAGTTAATCAGTATGGCTTACCATACAGTTTCTTTTTTTTATTGAGTTAATTGGCATTGCTTACCACGAGGATCTTTTTTAATGAGTAATACTGGCAAAAAGTTAAGGGCCACCTGTCATTTTGACGTCAGTGTCTGAGTGTGTAAATAATAGGCTTGAAACACGACCCAAACTTGGTTAGACATATTGAACAGATGTTCCTTAACAGATCACACCTAAAAAAACCCACTGCGGTACAAGGTGGAGCGCAGCTGCACTTGTGGAAACCACCTAAAACCGGTAAAACGGGTGCCTGTGGGAGCATATGAGTTTGATCATGATGCATGTGCATGGCACCTCGTTCATGAACACAGATCAGACGCCGCTGGCCACAAATCTGTAAACAGAACGGTCGTCTACGCCAGCCCAAAAGCATGGCACAAAGGCAAAGACTGGACCCTGCCGATCGTGGACGTGCGTTAGCGTTGATTGACGAAGGGATTTCTGGCCGCGAGGTGGTTAGGCGTCTGAACGTGTCCCATTCCACCATCCAACATCTTGTAGAGAGGTTTCAGGCCACTGGCAGCGTGCAGGATCGGCCACGATCAGGCCGTCCTCGGTGTACCGACAGACAGACATGCTGACCGATTCCTCCTGCTGTCTGCCCTACGCAATCGGACTGTCACCTCATCCACCTTAAGGCGTGAGTTCCTGCAGGCTGCAAATGTCAATGTCAGTAGAAGGACAGTTTGTAACCGTTTGCACGAGTTCGGGCTGTCATCCCGGAGACCAGCAGCCCGAGTACCACTTACTCCAGCTCACCGCAGAGCACGGGCAGACTGGTGTCGTCATCACGTTTGCTGGACAAAGTAGCAATGGTCTCGAGTGCTGTTCACAGATGAGTCCCGCTTCTCCTTGGCATTCAATGACGGCAGGATCCGAGTGTGGCGCAGGCCAGGAGAACGTTTTGCTGACGCCACAGTTCATGAGGTGGATCGTTACGGAGGGGGTTCTGTGATGGTCGGGGTGGCTTCAGTCATCAAGACAGAACTCCCCTGTATGTCATTCAAGGCATGCTGACAGGGGTGCGGTACTGTGACGAAATTGTAAGGCCCCTGATCCAGGCCGCCCTTCAGGCCATGGGTAACGCTGCTGTTTTCCAAGACGACAATGCCCGTCCACACCGAGCCCATGTCGTGGACGATCATCTGCAGCAAGAGGGGATCATTCGGATGCAGTGGCCATCTCGCTCACCCGATCTGGCTCCAATTGAGCACCTCTGGGATGTCCTTGGACGGCGGTAGCCCACAACCACCCCCTGCCTGTTGACGTGGCCCAGCTCACTCTCTTTCTGCAGCAGGAGTGGCAGGCCATACCGCGGGACACTCTTCGGACCCTGGTGGACTCCATGCGTCGACATTGTGCCGCTTGCCTGGCGGCAAACGGTGGCTACACACTCGGTACTGAATGGTGCAGTTTTCAGTTGTGGCTTATGTTACGATCCTGAGGAAGGGTGACTGGACATTACAGCCCGCTGTCTGCGTTTGGTTTGTTGATTTCGTGCAATGGTCCAATGAATTTGTTCTTGAATAAATTTGGAAGATTTTGCGTCCGTTCTTCTTAACATTGGCTGTAGTGTTTTTGGTCTGGGAGACAGCGTTGGCAATGGCTCTTCACTTTTTGCCAGTAGTATATAATATGGCTTATGGCATGAACCTTTTTAGTGAGCAATTTAGGAGGCGTACCACAAAGATTTTATTTAGTGGGTAAATCAGTATTATTTACCGCAAGGATCGTTTTTTAGTGAGTTTTCAATTGAATATATAGCTAAATTAACAAGAAAGGACGCTTCTAGAAACCGAACAGTGTTATTGTGGCTTACAACGATAGTCATTCTTAGTGAATAATGTCCGTAAATAGGCCTCGCAGCAATGTCATTTTCAGTGAGGGATGCCCATCTCTAAGCCTTACAACAATGTCATTTTTAGTGGAGAATGCCCGTCGATATGCCTTACAACAATGTTTATTTTTAGTGAGAAATGCCCGTCGATATGCCTTACAGCACTGTTCATTTTTAGTGAAGAATGTTGGTCAATAGGCCTTCCAGCAATACCATTTTTAGTGGAGAATGTCCGTCGATATGCCTTACAGCAATGTTCATTTTAAGTGAGGCATGCCCGTCTACAGGCCTTACAGCAATGTTCAAGTTTTTAGTGAGGGATGCTAGTCAATATGCCCTACAGCAATGATCATTTTTAGTGAGGGCCTGTCACTATGCTTACCACACACACACACACACACACACACACACACACACACACACACACACACACACACACACACACACACACGAACGAACGCACGCATGCACGCACGCACGCGCACACACACACACACACACACACACACACACACACACACACACACACACACATACACGCACGCACGCACGCACACGCGCACACACACACACACACACACACACAGGATGGTTTACAGCGATGGTCATTTCGATTTTTTTGACTGTAAGTAGGGCCTACAACATGGGTTGATTTTAGTAACCTTTATCAAGTTGGCATGGCTTACAGAGAAATGGTCATTTTTGTGAAGATAATGCTTGACAATAACGCTGGAAAGTGTCGGGTTTAGTGTGTCAGTGTTGCTTACAGTAAAGTTCGATTGTGATAGGTATACTTGCTCATTAATTGACACTAAGTACTGATCGTGGTGAGTAATGCTTGCTGGTAAGTCTCGAAACATTGGTTCTTTGTGTTTATAATAAATAGTGGAAGTCACTGTGGCTTAGACCTATAGTCGGTTAGTTTTGTTTGTTTGAGCGTTTGTTTGTTTGTTTGTTTGTTTGTCTAGAGCCTGCCAGGCTTGTAGATAATAATGTGGTGCTGAATGTCACCTGCCAACATGGTTTTCAACATGGATAATTGTATTCGTGGCGAATGTAACCTGAAAGCATGGCTTTCAGTAATAGTGCTCTGTGAATGCGGTGTGTAAGCACGACTTCCAACAATGACAACTGTGTTTATAGTTAATGTCGCCTCACCAAATATCTTTCAACACACGTTAATTGTGTTAACGGTGAATGTTTCTTGCGCTCATGGTGGATATGGTTTCTC
>JADBJO010004503.1:173486-185986 GCA_016801955.1 Conus betulinus
TGGCACTAGGATTATGTTTAGGGTTGTCTCGAATATGAGTATTACTACCATCGTTGAGAAGGTAAAGAGAGGAGTCCACTGTATTTTAAATAAAACGGTTACAATTAGCTCCCCACTCTTCATACATACATACATATATATATATATATATATATATATATATATATATATATATATATATATATATATATATATATATAGATAGATAGATAGATAGATATAGATATATACTTTGGGAGGGGAAGGGGAATGGGGGAGAAGGGGGGAGGATCCTCATGCATGACCATGTTCCACGCCAAGTGGAGATAAGACATCTGTTTGGACAGGTAAGCATGAAGTTTTCTTCGCAATGGGAGTTCTAAAGGTAGAGTGCACAACCATAGAGTACGAAAAAAAGAACTGTTGGTACTTCATCCAGGAATGTTTTGGAACCCTTGAAGCCAACTGCAGAGTGTAATAAGAATGCGGCGTCTACGACGGGTCTGTCATAATGTATAGGATATGACAGTCCTTGGTGTGGTTGTACAGGTCTGAAAATTGATCAGAATTGTACTGATTATCCAACGAGTTGTAGAAGTGGCACCATCTGCGACACACTGAAAAGATGCAGTAAGTGCTCTCTCTCTCTCTCTCTCTCTCTCTCTCTCTCTCTCTCTCTCTCTCTCTCTCTCTCTCTCTCTCTCTCTCTCTCTCTCTCTCTTAATCATCTAGTAAATCAGTGTAAACAGAACGAAAAGAACACACGAGAATACGTTAACTAATTATCATAGGAAGTGCTTTTCAGAAGAGAGAGAGAAAAAAAACAAACAAACAAACAAACAAAACAGTTACACTTTGTACACCAACAAATTCTTTTTCTGCAGTGTCATCGAGAGATTGACTGGGACTACAAAGAGAGAGAGAGAGAGAGAGAGAGAGAGAGAGAGAGAGAGAGAGAGAGCAAAAATACGTGCAGTTTATTCAGTTTGTCTTGGCACATCATTCTCAATTTGTTTATAGGAAAATTATGAACACGCCAGTCAAAGTCTATGACCAGTGAAGGATAGCTCACTAACAAATCCATGCAACAATGAGTACCATTTGAAGAATGAAGATATGCTGCGGAGCCATTTATTTAGACAACACAGTTCAAGATCAGAGAAGACATCCTCTAGAAGACCTCGGGGTGAGGTGTCTATACTACCCAGACACCCAAAAGAGGAGAGTGGCCGTTCGAGTCTCCCAAAAGCAAGAAAGGTCGTGAAAGTTCATCGTTCAGGCTAACCAGCTCTTTTGATCGATATAAAATGATGGCGATATACATCAAGAACACACTGTTACTGTTTTGTGTGCAGAAATTCGGCCAACTTAAAAAACCTGTAGGGAAGAATTAAAGTTAAAAGGGCTGACTAACAGAGGTTTGTGGATGGGTAACGAGGCTCGATCCGTTACTCAAAGTGCCGTGAAATGTAATAGCTTTGAAAGTATATTGAAACCTGATAGAACAAAAGGCCTGTGTGTATTTGTGTTTCTTAAAGAGCTAGAATACCTGGCTTTAAATCGTGATTAAGGACTTGATTGACCAGACTTAACGATCTTTGTGTTGATTGAATGGACTTGTGGGTCTTTCTGTTGATTGGACGGACTTTACGGTCTTCGTGTTGATTGAACGGACTTTACGGTCTTCGTGTTGATTGAACGAACTTTACGGTCTTTGTGTTTATTGAACGGACTTTACGGTCTTTCTGTTGATTGAACGGACTTTACGGTCTTTGTGTTGATTGAACGGACTTTAAGGTCTTTCTGTTGATTGAAAGGACTTTACGGTCTTCGTGTTGATTGAACGGACGTTACGGTCTTTGTGTTCATTGAACGGACTTTACGGTCTTTCTACACAGAACGCCCTTCAGGCAAGGCCTGCAGAGAGGACACCGAGTGTGTGGCTGGATCTCACTGTAACGAGACCCGAGTGTGTGAATGTGCAGCTGACCTGACTGCGCTCAGTAATGGCGCTTGTGGTAAGGAGAGAGAGAGAGAGACGAGAGAGAGAGAGAGAGAGAGAGAGAGAGAGAGAGAACGTGTGTGTTTTTGTATGTGTGCAAGCGCACGCATGTGTGTATGCGTGTGTGTGTGTGTGTGTGTGTGTGTGTGTGTGTGTGTGTGTGTGTAATGGCGCTTGTGGTAAAGAGAGAGAGAGAGAGAGAGAGAGAGAGAGAGAGAGAGAGAGAGAGAGAGAGAACGTGTGTGTTTTTGTACGTGTGCAAGCACACGCATGTGTGTGTGTGTGTGTGTGTGTGTGTGTGTGTGTGTGTGTGTGTGTGTGTGTGGTTTGTGTGAGGTAAACCCACCAATAACCGCGTGACAGAGCAAGCGTATGTACCCGAATTACATGATTACCAGAGATTTCGTGACGAATCTTGCAGTATCATGTCTCATACTATCTATGCTAATTGTTTTGAGTAATGGTCACATTCGGAAACCCCATTCACAGCGAGAAAGAAAAATTTTTAAAAAACTGTGAAAATATACGGAAACTTCAGAAAGATCACTAAGCGCGTGTAGAAGCTTTCAAAAAAACTCCCTCCCCCCCCCCCCCCCCCCCCCCCCCCCCCCCCCCTTGATATACAGGGTTGCAGGCTGAAACTTCCTCCTGGAGTAAACAAGGGTACCCAGGATTTTGGTTGAAGTGAGAAAAAAGCCTAGTGTTCCATACAAGGGAGTTCTTGTAACACCAGATGCACACATTCTGGTCGCCACAAACTAGTTCTTGATTTCAGACTACAAGCTGTCTTCATTAATTTCAGAGATAGTAAATGCAAATTATAAAGTCAAGAAAAAAAAATTATTGCTGTTTCCAGTTCCTTGAATTAATTGGAACTCCACTGCGTACAGATCAGTAACAACATTGTCAGTTTTAATGGTGGTCTCGTGGAAAACATGATAAAGAGGAGGCAAGATATCCAAATACTCAGAGCTTTTTTTCTATAGAAGGTGTAGAAACCCAACCCTTGAGCTTCAGGGGGAAACGCCTTCCTGACCCCGAAAAGGATTTTGCCCCTTGACCCCGCAAGAGGCCTCAGGTGCCCCTCTGGATCACCGGCGTTTTCTGCTCTTCATTTCTTTT
This sequence comes from Conus betulinus, assembly GCA_016801955.1. Lineage (NCBI taxonomy): Eukaryota > Metazoa > Mollusca > Gastropoda > Neogastropoda > Conidae > Conus > Conus betulinus. The sequence continues at coordinate 176,590 of JADBJO010004503.1, forward strand.
TTCCTGATTTCACCCATGTGTTTTGTCGGTGTGCACTAACTGCGCATTACTAAACTTTATATGTTACCCCCTCCTGTTCTCTGTAAAGCTCCAGCTGAAGGTTTGGTTGGAGGGGAACGTAACAATTCAAAGTGTGACGACCCTTCTACAGTTGACCTTTAACCCCGTCCTGTTCTCTCTAAAGCTCCAGCTGAAGGTTTGGTTGGAGGGAACTGTAAAGGTTCAAAGTGTGACGACCCTTCTGCTGTCTGCAACTCTGCCACTGGAAAGTGTGAATGCCAGGAGGGATATACTGCGGAGCCAAAGGACTTTTCCTGTTGTGAGTTTTTTGGTCTTCATAACATTATATTACATCATAGCATGTTATGTTATCTTATATCATATTATATTATACTATACTGTATTGCATTGTATTACATTATTTTATATTATGTTATATTATATTGTATTATATCATACCAGATTATATTATATCAAGCTGTAGCATATCACATTGTGTCATACTATACCATATCACATGATCTCATATTATATAATGTTGTATCATATTGTGTTACTACATATTATTTTACATTATATTGTATCATACTATACCTTATCATATTATATCATGCTACATTATATTGTATTATTATATATCATTGTTGTAGACCAGTCAGTGGGGGCAAACTTCTTAAACCTTTGCATCTCGAATGTCTACCATCTGCAAGACCGTTTAGCGGCAACAGTGATGCAGACCATACCAGACAGGCATTCTTTTTTTCAGATCCATTCATAAACACCCTTCCACTCTGCCTTTGAGAAAGGTTTCTGACACTTCAAGACCACCCAGAGGCACAGGCCCATAAGCAGGGACAGGGTCACTGTGTTACGGTGGCTAATGATCAGAAAGCTGGTGCACAGAAGGCTAGACTGCCCTCCACCGCCAGAACAGTCCACAGTGGACACAGTGAAGACTTAACTGGCATGATCAACAGAAGAGGATATCTCTCCTTTCTAGTGGATGCAGGATTCTGCATCAGCGTAGCAGATAGTGCGTACTTCGTGTGGAGATGTTGCAGCACCTTTTGTCGGCAACGTGCCGGAAATGGACCCATCCAGAATAACCAGTATCATCATATCATTTTGCGCCATCGCTTGTCAGCAGATGGTTGATCTTGTTATCTGACTTTGGCTCATGCGTGGAACATCAAGGCTTTAGTCTACATCATGGCAGGTATTCTGTCCTTTCACGCAAATCAAATAAACCTCGCCAGGTCCTGCAGCATGGCAATGCTAAACCATGCACTGCCCAGGTCCCAAGGGAATTTCCAGCAGCGGAACGGCATCTACACATTGCCCTCTGTGGGTCATGGGCGAGGCATCAGTGCTCAGGTCTACATCGAGCCCAGCATTCTGCCCTTTCATGCAAATCAAACAATTCTCGCCAGGTCCTGCAGCATGGCAATGCTACAACCACACACTGCCCAGATCACCAGAGAATTCCAGCAGCGGAACGGCGTTCACACTGTGCCCTGGGCAGCCTTCAGTTTACAACACCGTCACTCTGTCAAAGACATGCAGGAGAAGGCCAAGACGAAGATCCACAATCGCTATGCTGACCCAGACACAACTGCCCAACTCGCTATAGTGTTCAGAAGGAAGGTACAACATCACCATGGCCTTGTGGAACCCGCCGATCTACTGCACCATGCTGTAGTGTTTCAGAAGGAAAGGTACAACATCACCATGGCCTTGTGGAACCCGCCGATCTACTGCACCATGCTGTAGTGTTCAGAAGGAAAGGTACACACATTCCCCTGGCCTTCTGGATCCGACTGATCTACTGCAAGGGCAGGAGTGTGCTGCAGTTGTGAATGCACAGAGTTGTCACACTTGGTATTGGAAAGAACGAGCACTTCTCGGCTGATGCTAGGCTCCAGTGACTTATGCTGCCTCTTGTTTGCTTTGTCATTGTGTACAGTCTACTACCAATCTGTCTATAAACCATGAGTTCGTTTAATAGACTTTTTTTTTCTTTCAAGTTGAATGCTGCGTTGAGAACGAAGAGACCAGTCTTTTTTGTGTGTTTCTTTGTTTTGTTTGTTTTTTTTTTTTTTCTTTTTGTTGTTTGTTGTTTTGTTTGTTTCATATGTGCGAGTACTTTGCATTGCATCACATTTTTCTTATATGGTATGATATTCTTTTTCCTTCCCATAGCATTTTACTACATCATGCATTGTTTGTTTTATATCATACTCCATTTTGATTCAGATCTGTTGCAGACCCTTAAAGTTTCAATATTGTTCTGAGGGCAACTAGGCATGACAGAGCACAATAACAAATTCCTTACCACCACTCTTTGCGCATTTCTGAAATACCTGCTGCGTAGTTTGAGACACTTTCTGTACATTAAAAATAGGAAAGAATATGTTTTAAGCACCTTAGCATCATTCATCCAGTCACTTTGGCATACCCCCCCCCCCCCCCCCCCCCCCCCCCCCCCCCCCCCCCCCCCGCCAAAAAAAAAAAATAGATAGATAGATAGATAGATAGATAGATAGATAGATAGATAGATATTCAGGGCATGTCCTTCAGTTTGTGAAACATTGCATATTTCAAATTTCACTTAAAAGGCCTCTTGATTATGTCTAGGGTAAACACACATGAAAGCGTGCAGCCACGCACACACACGCACGCGCGCGCTTACTCTCTCTCTCTCTCTCTCTCTCTCTCTCTCACACACACACACACACACACACACACACACACACACACACGCGCGCGCTTACTCTCTCTCTCAGCTCTCTCTCTCTCTCACACACACACACACACACACACACACACACGCACGCGCACACGCACGCACACACACACCACACGCACGCACCCACAAACGTTCAAAACCATTGCTGTTGATGATAGCCAAGACTGAGGGCCAACAGTGCAAAAAGAGGAGAGTGAGTGTGTCACGGGGTCGACCTGTGATCCCACTACCCGCAGCTGCCGTGAGTCCGCCCCCCCCCCCCCTCTCTTTATCTCTGTCTCTCTCTCTCTGTCTCTGTCTCTGTATACCTCTGTATCTCTGTATCTGATCTTTAATCTGTTTGCTTCTCTGTTTCTCTGTCTCTCTGCCTCTGTATCTCTCTCTCTCTCTCTCTCTCTCTCTCTCTCTCTCTCTCTCTCTCTCTCTCTCTCTCTCTCATGCATCATGTAGGGGTGTCAAAGTGTGTGTGTGTGTGTGTGTGTGTGTGTGTGTGTGTGTGTGCGTGTGTGTGTTGAAAAAAAAAGGCATGAGGACGTTTCATCAATTTAAATGCCTCGGGCTTTTCACAAAGGCAGCACTTACTCAACCAGTGGACGTTGAGGGCGTCGAGGGTTGGTGATGGAGCTGACGTCCTTCCTTCAGAAGCTCCCACACACATCATTGTCAGTCTAGTCTTCTCATAACTAAAGCCGTGAACACTCTTCACAAGGCCCCACGTGCACACAGATTCGTTTGTGCTTTATTTTTTTTATATAAAGTTTCTTGCAGTGTCCCCAAAAATATTGAACAAAACAACTACAAAAACCCAAAAGCCTACATGGTCTGAGAAATATAATAAAACACATAACTTTTAAGGCAGTCTTCTGCTGCCTGAAACTTTGACATATCCAAGTAGAAACTCTTTAGGATGTGGAGAAGCCAGACTCACTAGTGACGACAAAAAAAAACAAATACAAACCAAAAAGCAAAACACAAACCATAACGGCGTACATTGTTCCTGGTGTATGATGTCCAGTCGAGGCCGCATGTGGAGCATCAAAGAGAAATGCTCACATCAAGGTCCTGTTGCAGGATGTCTGTAGCACAGGGCAGTTAATGATCCCGGTTGTCTGTAACTCACTGCTGAATCGATAGCGTGTGAGCCGCGGAGCTTCGTCTTTGTCACAATGACCACTCCAAATCAAATGTCAAAGTCGTTTTTACCACATGGCGGGGGGGAACATTATATAAGCCATGAAGTGTTCCTGACCTCTGAGAATGAAGAACTGGTTCATTCCGTTGCGCATCAATTTTGTTTGCCAGTCCATAGGAGAGAAACCCTATTTAGAGGAAGCGTCAAGCGGACAGTTTTGAAGTGAGTATTCGAGAGTCCATGCTTCAGGGCTTTGGTGACTGACAGGTTGTACACATGTTAAGTGTACCTACAGATTTTCTTTTCCGTGAAACATAACCGGACGACTGGTTACTACAAAGGCTTTCATCACAAGGGATGTGTTGAGACAGTTTCTATGCCCGAGAATTCGTGGGCTTTTACGAGTACTTTCAAGATCTAAATTTGATTTGAACAGTAAACCGGGAAACATTAGTTTTCATCAGTTGACAATGCAGTAAAGCTCATCATATGTGTGTGTGTGTGTGTGTGTGTGTGTGTGTGTGTGTGTGTGTGTGTGCTTGAGCGTGTTTATATGTGTGCATGAATATATGCGCGTATGCGTGCGTGCATATGTGTGTGAAGAGAGAGAGATAGAGAGTTCTGACTTTTTTTCAGAAAACTGGTAAAGTAGTAGTAGCTTTCCAGGTATCATTCGTGGGTAGTGGTAGGGGTGGTGGTGGTGATGGCAGTGTTGTGAAATGAGGTTGGTCTCAGGGAGCTGACTATGCATGGTCTCAACGCTGATACAGGTTTTTCTTTCCTTGTTCATCGCATACACTCCATCTCCTACTCACCTCACCCACACCCCACCCTGCCCCTATCCCAAGTGCTCTCTTTTAACACGTTGTGTGTGGTGTGTGTGTGTGTGTGCGCGCGCGCGTGCGCGCGCGTGTGTGTGTGTGTGTGTGTGTGTGTGTGTGTGTGTGTGTGTGTGTGTGTGTGTTCTTTTTCTTTTTCTCCTGTCAACAAAATAACTCGAATAAGGCATTTTTTTTTTTTCTCAGCAATTGGAAGGTGTTGGTTTCTTTTCATTCTTCATAACAACATGGGTGATTTTTTTTTTTTTTTTTTTTTTGGCCAAATCGTGCCTACTTCATTAGAATGAATGCCAGTTTAATTTTAGGTACAAAATGTCCGTTCACAGGCCAAATCAATTTCAAAAAGTAAAGAGAAAACATGGGGGTGGGAACCGCCGATTTGTCGCACAAGCCGATTTGTCGCACGTGCGACAAATCAGTGGAAAAAGGAGTGTGCTGAACCGCCGATTGTCGCACAAGCCGATTTGTCGTACGTGTGACAAATCGGCGGTTCTCACATCGGCCTGTGCGACAAATTGGCGGCTCTCTCAGGGGGTCCTTGTGTTGAGGATCTTTTATTTCTCTAGACGCCGTTAATATTGCAGACAACATTAGCCTGTATGTGGAAGAAGTACATATGAAATGGTTCATTTGTTGCTGGGCAGAGCACCTTATCCTGTGAAGGCCTGTTCCAGGTATTAAGCTGGGGCAGCAATGCCAAGCAGAAAAACAGGACTTTTGTATGACCAGGGCTGTGTGTGACATCGACTTTGTCTGTAGTAAGTCTCTCTCTCTCTCTCTCTCTCTCTCTCTCTCTCTCTCTCTCTCTCTCTCTCTCTCTCTCTCTGCTTCAGAGACGATTAACAATGAACATGAAGGGAAAATTTTTCATTCTATGCTCAAGTATACCAATGGGTGCACAGAAGGTTAAAGTCTATCAAGTCTCAGTGGTCACCTACACTTACGATAAACCATGCATGATCAATCGTTTGGGTGCTCACGTCAGCTAAGAATTGGGCAAAATGCCTTTCCCTGGATCTCTTAAGGGATCCTGTCTCCCACTGCTAGACCAAGCCATAGTATAATAAACACATTACCGGGATTAGGGGTTTGGGGGTCGAAGTGTTGCGAAGGAAGGGGGGCGTGGATAGATCAGAGAAATGATTTTTCCTTCTATAGACAAGGACCTAGCAAAGGCATAAGATTTGTACAAATAAGTAGGGTGTGGGCGATGAAAGAGAAACTAGAAGGAAGCAGAGGGCGATCCTAGGCAAACATTAAACCCTTCACTGCGGCAGCGTATGGAGACAATTAAGGCCTGTCTGGGAAGCAGAACGAGTATTTTCATTTGTTCTACAGCGAATTGTCATCTCTTGATCGAGGTTCTCTGAGTGAAACCTGGTTAGTCGTGTCGATCCGTCTTCGGTATGAAATGGAATTATACCTCCCGTCATTCTCTGGTATTCTCAACACCACAGGGAGAGAAAAAACAAATCCTGCCAGATCCTTAGGCAGCCAGCTAAGGGACCACAAATAAAAGGTGAAAAAGGTACACAAAGGTGAAAAAAACGTACGCATTTTCTCGCCTAACCCTGATCCTAAACTGATACTAGCCCAAACCCTAGTTCTAACCTTAACTAAACCATACGATAAACAATACACAAGTAGGGTAACTCTTGCTCCTATAAGAAAACCTAACACAGAGTAACTTTTATTCAAACTGGCACAAGCTTTTAAACTTGAATAAAGTCTGACAAATGCAAAGACGAACATGCTAATAGTGGGGGACAAACAAGCGCAAGCCGACAACCCCTCTCTCATCAAAGAAATGACTTGTCAAAGATTTGACTTAAGGAGAGGGGGGGGGGGGATGAAGATGAGGAAGATGGGAACATGAAATTAAGAAAATATATTATGAATATGAAAACTCTTCACTAGCTGCATGAGGGAACCATCGTAATCTCTATTGAAGGCAGATCTATTTGTATTGCATTCTCCTAGGCCTTTCATCCGCTGGACCGGACTCATCGGATTATGATGGTTCCCTCATGCAGCTAGTGAAGAGTGTTCATATTCATAATATATTTTCTTGATTTCATGTTCCCATCTTCCTCATCTTCAACCCCCCCCCCCCCCCCCCCCCCCCCCTTAAATCTAAATCTTTGTCAAGTTATTTCTGTGATGACAGAGGGGTTGTCGACCTGCACTTGTTTTTCCCCCATTATTAGATTGTTCGTCTTTTGTATTTGTCCGACTTTATTCAAGTATAAAAGGATGTGCCAGTCTTGAATAGAAGTTACTCTGTGTTAGGTTTTCTTATGGGAGCAAGAGTTATACTACTTGCTTATCGTTTATTGTTTACTGTTCCCTGCCTCATTTCATGTTCGATTTCGTTCCAATTAAATTGAGGCTATTTGTATTTGTTTCTGTCCGTCTGTGTTTGTCTTTTGATCTCTCTTACATCCTTGGGTGGATCCTCAAACATAGTCCCAAAGATTGTCCCCTATATTTTATACTGTTTGCATAGCATCTGTGTAGTTTTTTCAGCAACTTTTTTTCCTCCCCACATTTACGTTTTTTGTTTCATTTACTACCCTTCGCTGGCTGCTTTGGAGGTGCCGTTGGATTCTTTTTTGAACCCTTGGTGGTGAGAACACCACAGTATTATGGATGTGGTGTGTCACTATTTGACGCCAGGAGCGCAGACACAACCAGCTGTGTCTCCCTGATGAGTCTGATCCAGCAGACGAAAGGCCTAGTAGCAGGCAATACAAATATTTCCCTTATGATGTTTTTTCTCATGCAGCTAGTGAAGAATTTTCATATTGATAATGTATTTTCTTCATTTCATGTTCCCATCTTTCTCATCTTCAACCCCCCCTCCCCCCCCTCCCCCTCCTTCCCCCCTCCCTATAACTCCAAATATTTGCCGGGTCATTTCTGTGATGACAGAGGGGTTGTCGGCCTGCGCTTGTTTCCCCCAACTATTAGATTGTTCGTCTTTGAATTTGTCTGACTTTATTCAAGTTTAAAAGGCTGTGCCAGTCTTGAATAAAAGTTACTCTGTGTTAGGTTTTCTAATGGGAGCAAGAGTTACCCTACTTGTTTATTATTTACTATACGAACTTCAAGCTGTAAGCAAGAAACATGTGTAAACGATTATACAAATGAAAAAAGCTTCGTGTTCTTAGCGACACACACACACACACACACACACACACACACACACACACACACACACACACACACACACACACATATATATATATATATATATACACACACACACATAGTGACCTTCCCTGACCGTGACACTTACATTTGCAAGAACTTGTGTCTTTTAGCTGCTGAACTGTCTGAGTGGTCGGATGCACTGTTTAGAAACCCAAGCACTCTCAATCAAAGCATCACTGACTACGGAGCAGAATTCTGACAACACGCTGACAGAAAAGATCACAACGCATCGTAAAGCAGACTGTTGCGATTTTAGCATGAGTCTGTCAGACAGTCTGACAGTGTATATAACCTGGCGCGTATTCCCTTACCACATTTGCCTACACAGCAGACACCCAGGTTGTATTCCCTTGCTTCAATTGCCTACAGAGCAGAACCCAGGTTGTATTCCCTTGCTTCAATTGCCTACAGAGCAGAACCCCAGGTTGTATTCCATTGCTGCAATTGCCTAGAGAGCAGAAACCCAGGTTGTATTCCATTGCCATTGCTTCAATTGCCCACAGAGCAGAAACCCAGGTTGTATTCCATTGCTTCAATTGCCCACAGAGCAGAAACCAGGTTGTATTCCATTGCTTCAATTGCCCACAGAGCAGAAACCCAGGTTGTATTCCATTGCTTCAATTGCCTACAGAGCAGAAACCCAGGTTGTATTCCATTGCTTCAATTGCCTACAGAGCAGAAACCCAGGTTGTATACCATTGCTTCAATTGATATACAGAGCAGAAACCCAGTTTGTATTCCCTTGCTTCAATTGCCTACAGAGCAGAAACCCAGTTTGTATTCCCTTGCTTCAATTGATATACAGAGCAGAAACCCACTTTGTATTCCCTTGCTTCAATTGCCTTCAGAGCAGAAACGCAGTCTGTATTCATGTGCACTAACTGCCAACAGTGCTGAATCCCAGATTTGTTTTCCCTTGCACTGGCTGCTGACATTATTTGAAACTTTACTCAGATTTAAAACCAAAACTTAATGCTTATATCAGAGACCTCAGGCAGGAGGACTGGAATAAATCAACGGTTAACAAACTTTTCCAGATCCGTCAAAACCTACAAAAGTTTTTTCATCTACCTCTAGTGGTCGCAAAGAAGAAATGGTTTTATGTCGGCTGCACGCTGGCCATTCGTTTGTAACTCATTCGTTCATTTTAAAGAGTTAGAATCTCTATGGTGCATTCCATGTCATGTACCACTCACAGTGAAACATATTCTTTTAGAGTGTTGGGACTTGCATGAAGTCAGACATAAACATTTTTACAGCAGACTCCACGAAAACCTTGTGCAGAGATGTTTCACCTTGGTGTGATCTGTGAATTCCTGAGAAATTAACATTCTTCATCTGATCTGAGATTTTAGAGTAGAAAGATTTGTTAACAACCTGTCGGTGTGTTTTTAGAATGTGTATTTTAGAGGATAGTGTGAATGAATGCATGACTTGTCAGCTGACTTTCAACGTGGTGACAGCCCT
>JADBJO010004503.1:188486-196467 GCA_016801955.1 Conus betulinus
TGTTGTTGTTGTTGTTGTTCTTCTTGTTGTTCTTCTTCTTCTTCTTCTTCTTGCAACCAGTCAGACGTTCTCGCTGACTCATGTCTGCGGGTTTTTGTTGATTGTCTTCCTCTAGTTTCAACAAGTATTTTAATTTATAACGACTCCACCGAACAACGTGGACAGCCAAGGATGTACTCACATGAAATGGCAAACCAGCCAGCTGGGATTAATTCTTCACCACCCTGGGAAGCCTGAGCTGTATTGTATGGTGCACTGACATGCACGGGCCATAACTTCTTCCTGGCATTGTGTGACCTACAGATGCGATACAACAGAACCTTTATGGAAGCGCCCCCAGGGGTGTACCAGCGTGTCATTCATGACCGTACAGCCCACCGGCGAAAGACGGCACCACCAAGCAATCCCTGCCTACGTCCTACGGTCTCAGTGTTGATGTTCTACTCACAGGTGAAACAAGTACAACTTCAGACACAGCCAAACTTCGCCACATGTTCTTACGTGCCTTCTGAAGGGGATCCCAGATTGCAGTCTTTCCTCCTTTCAACAGGACTGTCCCTGTGTTTAGTCGGTCTTTGTTTATCGTAACTGGTCCACAGAGGTGGCCAAAAGGCAGACAAAAAGTGATTATACCATAGGGTGTCTCTTCCACTGACGCGCTGGCCTCAGCTACCAAAACGTCCAGCTGGGAGCAATCCTGCTCCGACCCTTGAAGCCTGCGTTGTGTAACCATGAGGTTCAGGCATGCTCACAGCATTCCATCAAGACTCCGAGGGTCATAACTCCGTCGTGGCAGATGCCACTGTGTGATCCCAAGAAGTGGCATAACAGCATGTGGAAACTCACCCATGCGTATGTCACTTCTACTTCATGACGGCAGAGCCCACTGGCACAGGACGCCGCAATCAAGCAATTGCTGCTGGCACCCGACAGCCCCACTGACCGCTGTTACGCTGACAAATAAGCCAGTGCAACTCCAGACTAGCCCAAGCTTTGCCCTCTTATGAGGATCCCGAAGTGGCAGTTTCTCCCGTTGTCAGCAGGATTTTCCTTATCGTCTTTAGGCCTTTCGCAACAGGCTTGAACATTCAGTGAAGACTTCAAGGGTCATAGCTGCTTTCTGGTAGAAGCTGTTGTGGAACAGGATCTTCACAGCCCCACTAGTTGCTGTTCTGATGACAGGCAAAGACCATCCCTGGTTGCAGTCTCTCCTGCGGCCAAGAGTACTTTCCTTGTTGTCAGTGAGTCTTACCTCACTGTCTCTGGGCCTTCCTCTAGATTCAGTCAATGGACAGACAAGAAGATGCAAGTGGGACATGGACGGCTGGCCTCAACTTCCAAAACAACCAGACGAAAGAGAGGGGAATTATGCACCGCCCTTGAAATCCTACATTGTGTTCTCAGTGGGTGCAGGCACGCACAAGGCATTTCCGTGTGACGTCAGGGGACATAACTGCTCAGCAACAAATGCCACTGTGTGACCACCAAACGCGACACGACAGAATCCCCATGGAAGCGCCCCTGTGGGTGCTTCAGCCCATATTTCATGAGTGCAGAGTCAACCAGCAAAATACACCACCATCAACCAACTGCAGCATGCATCCTGCAGCCTCCCTTGTTGCTGTTCGACTGATGTGTGAAACTAGTACAAAGCGGTACAGTCCAGCTTTACCACAAGGATCCTGGGATGCAGTCTCCCTCGCTTTCTCTGCTTCATTGTGTCTTTTTTCTCCTCATCACCTGGCTTTTCCTCAGGTTTAGCCGGAAGGGAGACTCGAAAAAGATACCCCTAAAGCGCAAGTGACACCCAGAGAAATACTAGCCACTGCTGCCGGACCAACCAGCTGGGAGCAGTTTGCTGCACCATCCTTGGGAAGCGTGCTCTGTGTTCAGTACACACAGCCACGCTTCGCATCAAAGTCTGACATGCCTTCTGAAAAGGATTCGGGGTTGCAATCTTCCCCATTTTTCGTGTGATCAGTGGGTCTTTCCTTACCATCAATGGGCCTTTCTCAAGGATCGGGCCGAAAAGTAGTCAAGAAAAAGATGCACCCTTGACACACAACCAACAGACCTAGAAGAACCTGGTGGACTTCTCTTCAGTGTGGCCCAACGATGACTTTCCCGTGGATTACGAGTGGAGAAGTCATGTAGGCAGCCACGTCCCATCTTGAAAGAAAATGGTACTCTCTAGATGGAGAGAATAAAGCCAGAACTGAAGCATACCCATGTCTGAAGACAATGAAAAACTACATTTTGTAACAGACAGTTTCACGTCAGCATGCAGTAAGAACTGATACAATGTTAAGCATATCGTAGGAACTGACATGGTAGTAACCCCATAAGCATATCGTAGGAACTGACATGGTAGTAACCCCATAAGCATGTCGTAGGAACTGACACAGTAGTAACCTGGTAAGCATGTCATGTGGTATGAACTGACAAAGTAGTAACCTGGTAAGCATGTCGTAGGAACTGACACAGTAGTAACTGGTAAGCATGTCGTAGGAACTGACACAGTAGTAAGCTGGTAAGCATGTCATGTGGTATGAACTGACAAAGTAGTAACCTGTAAGCATGTCGTAGGAACTGACACAGTAGTAACCTGGTAAGCATGTCGTAGGAACTGACACAGTAGTAACCTGGTAAGCATATCATGTGGTATGAACTGACACAGTAGTAACCTGGTAAGCATGTGGTATGAACTGACACAGTAGTAACCTGGTAAGCATGTCGTAGGAACTGACACAGTAGTAAGCTGGTAAGCATGTCGTTGGAACTGGCACAGTAGTAACCTGGTAAGCATGTCGTAGGAACTTGCACAGTCGTAACCTTGTAAGCATGTCATACTTACTTGTACTTGTAGTTTTCGATGTTGCAAGATCTTTCTAAAATCGGTTCATCGCTCTATTGATGTGACATACAACTGACTGACGTAATGGTGGGAAGACTGTCGATGTCAGTTGAAATTAGTTGTTTGGCTCGTAGCATTTGGGGTTATAAAGCCTAGGATGATCTGACCAATGGGCATCTAGTCTGTTTTTGAATGTATTCAGGGTGGGTGCTGTCACTACTGACTCAGGAAGGCTGTTCCACATCATCACCACTCTCTCTGAGAAGAAATTGCCTCGGACTTGCCGGCGCGCTTGGTTTTTGGCGAGTTTCTTGCTGTGACCTCTGGTCTCACGTCCTGTGTATGGTTTAAATTGCGGGCTTGTTGCATTATAGATCCCTGTGACCTACTTGTATGTGTCAATCATGTCGCCTCGGAGCCTTCTGAATTCTAGGCTGGGGAGCTTCAGTTCTCGGAGACGTTCAGGGTAGGGCTTCTCTTTCAGTCTTCCGATAAGTTTTGTAGCTCGACGCTGCACGTCTTCCACATCCTGCTGTAGACCTTTCTGCCAGTAGTGTGGGGACCAAACAGAATGTCCATACTCCAGCATCGGCCTAACCAGTGACTTGTAGAGCTGAACAAGGTACGATCCGAGAGATGGTCGAAGGATCTCCTGACTACTCCAAGTGTTCGATTGGCTTTGGCTGTAGCTTGGACAACATGGTTCCTGAACGTCAGTTTCCTATCGACCACTACTCCCAAATCCTTCTCTGCTTCTGTCTCAGCTAAGTTGTGCCTACTTTCCTGGCCTTCTGTTGTCATGTTCATGGTGTACGTGTGCTCATCTGGACTGTGCCCTAATCTCATCACGCACACTTCTGGGGGTGGAAACTAAGGAGCCGGTTCTCTGACCAGTTGTATAAGTTGTCCAGATCTTCTTGTAAGGACTCCCGGGCCTCAACTTTATCACTCCGTGTGAATAGCTTAGTGTCGTCAGCGAAGATGCGGACTTCGTTCTTGGCATGTTGGGGCAGGTCATTGATGTAGGCGACAAACAGCAGGGGGCCGAGGACGCTTCCTTGTGGGATGCCACTTGTTACTGCAGATTCCTCTGATGTCTCGCCATTCACCGTGACCACTTTCTTTCGATCTGTCAGGAAGTCTTTGATCCATGCGTGGACATTGCATCGGACTCCAAGTGCATCAAGCTTCAGCAGGAGACGACGGTGGGGGACACTGTCAAAAGCCTTCTTGAAGTCTGTGTATATACTGCGTCAATTTTCTCACCATCGTCAAGTGTCTGGGTCCAGAAGTCCAAGGTGTCCAACAGCTGAGTACTGCAAGAACGGCCAGGTGTGAAGTTATGTCGTTGTTCACATATCAGATGGTTATGCTGCATGTGCTCTAGAACTTTAGCTTTAACAAGTGTTTCCATTGATTTGCATAAGATACTAGTCAGGCTGACAGGTCTGTAATTGTTTGGGGACGAGCAGCTCCCCTTCTTGAAAATTGGGGGTAACATTTGCCTTTCGCCAGTCATTAGGGATGCGGCCTTCCTCCAAAGATTTCTGAAGAGATATTGCTGATGGGTAACGCTATTGAGTCTGCCGTCTCTACAAGGAGAATTGCTGGTATGCCGTCCATGCCTGCAGCCTTATTTGTCTTCAACCCCTTGAGTATATTTCTTCACCTCTTCTTCCGTGATGCTGAAGTTTGTGAGAGCCGATTCGAAATCATACTCTGGTGGCGTTGGCAGATCTCCATCTGGTTCTTTAGTATAAACACTTTGGAAAAAAGTTATTAAGTACTTGGGCTTTCTCTTTGTCTGTCTTTGCAATTGAGCCGTCATCCTTCTTTAAGTCAGATATGCCAGTTCTGGTGCTAGTTTTTTTGATTTCACATATGACCAGAGAGGTTTCTGGTTCACTTTACCTTCCTCAGCGATGGTGCGTTCAGACCTGGCCTTGGCTTTGCGGCATGCCCGAGAAGTCTTGTTGCGAGCTTTGGCGTACTCCCTAAAGTCTTCGTCAGTTCTCGTTCTGAGCCTTCTCCTATATCTGCGGAGCTTCTCTCTAACAATTTCCAAGGTTTCGTTGTCCAGCCATTTCTTCCTGGATGCACTGTCTGCCTTGCCTTTAGGTACAAATTTACGCTTTGCCTCAATGACTTTTTTACAAATATTTCCCATTGCTCCTCAGTGTTCTTGTTCTCCAGTTCTTTTTTCCAGTCGACTTGGTTTAGGACATTTCTGATTTCATCGTAGTCAGCCTTGTGATATTTGTACCTGTCATGCTTGGCTGGGTGGGAGGCGTGAGATTCAAGTCAATTAGGAGAGCACAGTGGTCACTCTTACCTAGCGCCCCTGCCCGGTAACCTCAGTGACAATGTCGTCTCTGTTTGCGAAGACTAGGTCGTCGAGAGTAGGCTTCTGTCCGTCTCTGATCCTTGTTGGCTCTAGCTGGTACTGGATGAGGAACGCATCCTTTGTAGCATTGTAGAACTTGGTCGCAGCTTGGTCTCCGCCCACAGTGCTCTTTTCTTGCCTCCAGTCTATTTCAGGGAAGTTGAAGTCACCTACAATCAACAGGTGGTCTGCCTTAAGGTTTGCTGCTTTCATCAAAGTGTCGTTCAGTTTTTCATTTGCCTCGTGTGACTTCATACTTGGACTGCGGTATATAAGGCCTAGCACCAGTGTTTCATTGTTTGCAAGCTGGCAGCTAACAAAGATGGTCTCTTCAAAACTGTTCTCAATAGTGGTCGGCGATGGTTTTAGTTCCTTCTTTATGTGAAAACATTTGCCTCTTCCTGGTTGGTCTAAAGTGTGAAAAAGTTCATATCCAGTTATTGAAATCTCACATGGTTGAATTTCATAACGGTAATTTTTGGGGTGTGACTTCGGTTATGCCGATGACAGTAGGTTTATGTAAGTCAACCAGTGCCTCCAATTCTGCTCGTTTATTCATCAACGCATCTGCATTGCTGTACAAAATTCTAAAGTTGTCTGTTGTTTAATTAAAAACAGGATTTTTTTACAGGGCTGTTTACATTTGAGTCAGTTGTGTCTAGAGGGTTGTGGGGGGGGGCTCCGCTGCTGCTGCCGTTGGTTGTTTGTTGCCAATGTTGACGACTCTGCCGTTCCGGCGAATCCAAACTGCTCCGTCCCCCGATGCCTTGGAACTTTCCTTTTTTGCCTTCCATTCCTTGTAGAGAGCCGAGTCTTCTTGTCGCTCGAGTATGGTCATGTCCCTTCTCATCCCGATGCTCTTATCCATGATTTGGGCTTCTTGCTCCTGGTCTCTCTTCCTGGCGATTCTAAAGCACTCCAGAACTTCATCTCTTTCCTCTCTGGTTGCAAAGGTCAGTAGAAGGGGTCTTGGGTTTTTCTGATCGGGCTTGTAGAGTCCAAGTCTGCGTGCCGCTGCTGGTTGCCTTTGGCTGTTTATCTGGGCAAGCAGGTTTTTGGCTTTGGATCGGTCCTCTTCATATCTGTCCTCTTTTGTCTAGGCTTTTTTGGCTCCTCCATTCCAAATACAGCCACATTCTTACTGCGCCGGGCCCTGTCCTCAGTTTCTGCGATACTTTCCTGTGAGGACTTGTTGATCAGTGTCTGTATTTCTTCCTTGTCAACTGCTGGGGGAGTTGCCGCTCCACCTTGACCAATGATGCTTTCAATCTTTTCCATCATTTTTGGAGTAAAGTCACCGTCTTCTATTCTCCCAACTTTCTCCATCATTTCTGCAACCGTAGTACTTATTTGTCATAGGTACTGGCACAGTAGCAAACCTAGTAAGCATGTCGTAGGAACTGACACAGTAGTAATCTGGTGAGCATGTCGTAGGAACTGACACAGTAGTAACCTGGTAAGCATGTAGCATGAACTGGCACAGTAGTAACCTGGTAAGCATGTCGTAGGAACTGACACAGTAGTAACCTGGTAAGCATGTAGCATGAACTGGCACAGTAGTAACCTGGTAAGCATGTCGTAGGAACTGACACAGTAGCAACGTGGTAAGCATGAAGTAGGAACCGACAGTAGTAACCTGGTAAGCATGTCGTAGGAACTGACACAGTAGTAACCTGGTAAGCATGTTGTAGGAACTGACACAGTAGCAACGTGGTAAGCATGAAGTAGGAACTGACACAGTAGTAACCTGGTAAGTATGAAGTAGGAACTGACAAAGTAGTAATCTGGTGTTTGCTTATTGTGTGTCTTCGGGCAAAAGTAAGACAGCTTCCCTCGCAATATGAAACTACTTAAACTTCCCTCAAATAATAGTCTTCGTAATATTCCAACACTATTTTTAGAAGAACTCATCCCAGACACGGCCATAAACGGGAAATTAGTTCAGAGGCCATTTTGCTAGCTAGCAGGATTAAAGACGACGTAATTATGGTTTTATGCTTTTGTTGTTGTTGTTGTTGTTGTTGTTGTTGTGCTTAGAGCACATCGAGTGAACATGATCGAAAAAATGACGCTCCAGACGACAGTCATGGAGGAAGAAATTCCAAAAGAGCTTGACAGCAGCTCTTCAGTAAAAACCCCCCCCCCCCCCCCCCCCCCCCCCTCCTAACCTCAGACAAGTGTTTCGGCGCTGAACTCCCTACAGTCTGAGGGGTGCCGGACCGCAACCAAGTCATGACTCCCAGGTGCTCTTCTGCTGACTTTTTTTTTTTTTTTTTTTAATTTGTTTCCTGGCCGCAACTTTTGTATGGGAGGGCGTCTCGAAGCGTGCCCTTTTAAACGGATGTCTAACCCCACTGCTATCGGGACACCTGCTCAAAGTTGGAAATTTAAGCCTTACGAAGTTCGTTTTTGTTTTTCCTGGACCAGATCCAGCTGGAACTCTTTTCGGCTGCCTCTGCCGTTGCCTTCAGGGTCATGATCCTCTTCTTACCTGAAATCCCGAGCTGTCTCATGAGGTCATGGGGTGATGAGCCTACAAATCCTCTTGCTCCAACTTCTACAGCGAAGACCTGGGTCTGGAAGCCGGATTCCCTCAAGCTTCTCGCTAGACCGGCATGCTTTTCAGTCTTGTAGAGGTGCGATGGGTCCATTCTGCTTTCGTATGGCACGGTCATCAGAATCATTTGTTTCGATGTATCTGTGGTGACAGAGCCTGCAGCGGGAAGATACGGTTCCTCCTGTGC
>JADBJO010004504.1:12500-20000 GCA_016801955.1 Conus betulinus
CATTCTAACCTTCCTCGCCTTCATTGTTTTCAGTCTGCTCTGATCATATTCATTCTAACCTTCCTCGCCTTCATTGTTTTCAGTCTGCCCTGATCATATTCATTCTAACCTACCTCGCCTTCATTCTTTTCAGTCTGCCCTGATCATATTCATTCTAACCTTCCTCGCCTTCATTGTTTTCAGTCTGCCCTGATCATATTCATTCTAACCTTCCTCGCCTTCATTGTTTTCAGTCTGCTCTGATCATATTCATTCTAACCTTCCTCGCCTTCATTGTTTTCAGTCTGCCCTGATCATATTCATTCTAACCTTCCTCGCCTTCACTGTTTTCAGTCTGCCCTGATCATATTCACTCTAACCTTCCTCGCCTTCATTGTTTTCAGTCTGCCCTGATCATATTCATTGTAACCTTTCGCGCCTTCACTGTTTTCAGTCTGCCCTGATCATATTCATTCTAACCTTCCTCACCTTCATTGTTTTCAGTCTGCTCTGATCATATTCATTCTAACCTTCCTCGCCTTCATTGTTTTCAGTCTGCCCTGATCATATTCATTCTAACCTACCTCGCCTTCATTCTTTTCAGTCTGCCCTGATCATATTATTCTAACCTTCCTCACCCTCAGTGTTTTCAGTCTGCCCTGGTCAGAAGACTTGAACTGCTCTGCTCAGTGATTTTTGACTGGCCTCGACAAAACCAAAAAACAAATGCACTTTTGTCTCAAATAGACTTCTCTGTAGCGTTTAATGCTGTCGACCAGTCTATTCTTCTCTCTCGCTGTCATAATTCATGTGTACTTTCCTATTCGGTCCTCAGCTGGCTTCGATCCAGCAACACTATCATCAAGTCGTTTTTTGTGAACGGTTCCACCGCCAGTGTCACTCCGCCTGTACCGAACTCCCCAGGGGTCAGTCTGGGGCCTGTCTGTGTTCATGTTGCACATCTATCCTGTCCCTGCTATTTCTGACAAGCGTTCTGTATCCCGTCAACGTTTCTCCATCACGATCAGGTTCTTGTTTCAAAGGCTGTCTCTGATCTTCCAACAGGAATGAAGAGCACTCAGTCCTATATTACTCATCTAAGAAAATTTGGATGACATAACATAAACAGACAGAACGAAGAAAAATCGTGAAAAGATATTGATTTCTCGACAGTCCATAGATCTCAATGACTCATCAATCATTTGTTCTTGTTCTGCTCATAACGTTTGTGGGACACGTGAGTAGAATTTTTTCAAGGGACATTACACAACGCCTCTCGGATTTGTTGTCTGGCACTGCATCGTGTCACGCCCACACGCCACGTCCTGTTTGAGGACGCCGCCCGGACTCTTGTCAGTACATCTGTAGTCTCCAAAAGTCCAAAGCCATGTCGCCCGTCTCGTCTTTTGTTCCTCTGCATCTGACCATGTCACTCCATCACTGGGGTCTTCAACGGCACCATGGTCAGCAAATGTTGTACAGAGCTGCAGTTCTCTGGTATGAGTCCACTGGCTCCTGTCGTTGATACCTTACTGATCCATGCTACCTGTATACTTTCATCACGTGAACTCCGTTCTTCGTCTGACTCGTCTTTTTCCCATTCCTTCTGTCCGCGCTGATACTTTGGGTCAATACTGCTTTGCCTCGCGACCCCGTTTGTTTGAAATCAGCTCCCACATCAACTTTGGTACTCTGCGAATACGTCTCTGCCTCTCTTTCAAAGTAAGTCTGAAACACTTTTCTTCTCTTTTTGGTTTCTTTGTTTCTTTCTTTGTTTTGAGCGATGTGCGACATGTGCTCTGGTGTGCTCTTCGGGAGCATGATGTGCGTTCGTTTGCAAATGTGTATTTCTTGGTTAGTCTTTCAGTACTTGTTTTGGATTTTTTTTAAGAGAAGGGGGATATGGGGGGGGGGGGGGGGGGGGGGGGGGGGAATGGGGGTGGATGGAAAGACAGATAGAGTGAAAAACTATCGGTTCCGTGTGGTAGTAGTCAATGTAGTGTGAGCGTTTGGTTGCAGCGTTGTGTTCAGTTCAGTGGTTTATTTAATGTCTTGCTTGCAGCGTGTTTTATTATGCATTGCTGTTTGTTCTTGTTGCTTTTTTGTGCGGTTTGATGTGTGCATTTATGTATGGTGAACGCGTAGGACATTTATTTGATTAGCGTACTGGATACAAGCGGTAATAACAATGATGATGGTAATAATAGTAGTAGTAGTAGTAGTAGTAGTAGTAGTAGTAGTAGTAGTAATGATAACAAAAATAATGATCATAATGATTGTTCTATAACAATAGTTAATTGATTAATCAGTTAGTTAATGTGTTCTTTCATTCATTCACTGATATCATGATACACACACACACACACGCACGCACACACACACACACACACACACACACACACACACACACACACACACTGAGGAGAGTTTTTTTCTGATAAAATTGTGATAATTAATTTCTAAAATGTCATCATTTAAAACTCAAACGACCTTGATTCCCGTCGAACAGTACACTCTTATGCAGGGTTTCCCCACACTCGGTCTGTATTGATTTTCTGCCGAACCGTGCCCAGTGGAACAGACAGGGAGGCATTCACTTCTCTCCAAAATGCAGTCATCGACCAAACCAACTTCCACGGAAGCGAGGAAACTACCGCTCTGAACATGGCCTGAAGATTGCCCTCAACCTCTTTCACGTTTACTTGTTGCCTGTTCTGCAAAGTTATGCCCCCCCCCCCCCCCCCCCCCCCCCCCCTACCCCCCCCCACCCCCCCCCGAGAGATCAAGGTGATATCGTTACCAAGGAGACAAGAGAGCAGGAAACACCATCATTGACCTGCAGTGATGAAGGCATTGAAAAAGAAACGATAACTGCCAGCTTCAACTTTTTTTTCCCCCTGTGATCTGCACGCTCCTTTCATATCGACAGTTCCACGGCGAGCCGAATCCTCTTCACACTGGCGTCTTGTCAGTCACTCTGTGAAAGAACATGGCCTAGGCGGTTTCTTCTACTTCTATAAAAAAAAAAAAAAAGCGAGAAAAAAAATCAGTCTGATAAGATGGTCTGGAAAGGCATAGATGCATTCAGGGAAGGATGTGTGTGCTTCCCAGCGCCTGTATGGGTTTTGGGAGGTAGAGAAGAGGAACAGGAGGATGGGGGGCAAAGTTTAACTTTGATGAAGTTTGAGGGCATTCGTTTACTGCTGTTGGATCTCGCTGGAGTGTGGGTCCTCTCACATGTGGTCGCCTCCGTCTCGTCTCTTTCTTTATCTAATCTCAAATGCACCTTTTTTCCCAGATGACACGCATGTTACAGATGTCAAAGAGAATGAACAAGCAAGCAAAGAAGAAGTACGTCAACCAACAGAACGATAACTGGAACAATGCAGGCATCAGAAATAACAGTGACGCATCAGAACTTCAAAGTGTCTGTCGTTTTGCTTGTAAGGTTTGACTTCTAACCGCGAGCAAAAAAAAAGTACGTCAACCAACAGAACGACAACTGGAACAATGCAGGCATCAGACATAAACGTGACACATCAGAACTTCAAAGTGTCTGTCATTTTGCCTGTAAGGTTTGACTTCTGACACCCAGCATTGTGACTGTTGGCTGTTTTTCTCGTTGGGATGAAATCCCTCTAAAACCCTTCCGTCGATATTACAGATGATTGCTCCGATACCATTGTGACACGCATTTTGAACTGACAGCGTCATTCAGTTGAGCAGACACTCGTCTTATCTGCTTGCATCATCATGCAGTTGTCGTTGCTTCCCCTACCAATCGTATGTTTAGTGGAATTGAAAGGAAGAGAGAGACCTTTTCTTCTCTTCGATTATAGTCGTCACACGAAAGAACATTCGACAGAAGTATTGACCTAAAATAAAAAAAAAAAAAAACGGAGGCAGCGCCAAAATTACATGCTAGATCTGCCCAACTACTTTAGTAGTTTATAGACCACCCTTCCGTGAGAGAAGTGAAGGTGAATCTTTGGTTGCTTCTCTGTGTGTGTGTGTGTGTGTGTGTGTGTGTGTGTTGGGTTTGTTTGTTTTTTGAGAGAGAGAGACAGACAGAGAGAGACAGACAAACGGAAAAGAAAGGCAGACAGACAGACAGACAAAGAAAAGAAGAAGAAGAAGAAGAAGAAGAAGAAGAAGAAGAAGAGGGAGAGGAGAGAGAGAGAGAGAGAGAGAGAGAGAGAGAGAGAGAGAGAGAGAGAAGGGGGAAGAGAATCAGAGACACAGACAGACAGACGGACAGACAGACAGGCAGACAGACAGACCAAGAAAGCCATTTGAAGGAGTACAACACAAACCATTACCGTCTCTGGGCTGGCGGGACCCATGTTGTGAAAGAAGAAAGTGACAAGTGCCAATCTCGCCGCCTCGGTTTTTCCTGTCAAGTTGGCCTGGTTTCTTGTATAAAGAGGAAAAAAAAAACAACCTGAAAGAGCACTGAAATATCCAGGGCTGCAGTTTCTGCCTCTGAAAAGCCGTCGGATAAAAACGGGATCGGTAATGCACCGATGCTCCCAAACGCAGGTTGAATGTGCCCCATTGCGTGTCACTCGCGAGTGTGAAAAGCTTCTAGTTCAAAAGATTGTATGTTCTTTTGCTAAAATGCTGCGTCGTCGTCTTCTTACTGTTCTGCCTTTTTGTGGTGTGCGTGTATATCTTTACTCATCTCTTCTTACAAGTTTTTGTCTTAGAATGTGTATATGTCGTTCAAAGCGATTCACATACCCTCAACAAAAAGACGTATACAGAAAAGCAGCTGAAATGACTGAAGTAGCTTGGGCAGCAATCCGGAAATAAACAACAACAGCAGAAATAGCCCACAAGAAATGTTAGCTTCTCTCACGGTTTGAAAGTGTGTAAACCATGCTCAACAGCTTCTATCGCAACTGCTTACATGAACTTCATGCGCGCGATAGACACAAGGATTATGACTGTGTTTGCTTCTTTTGTATTTGGAATAAAATGCATCATACACCAGCGCCTTATATTTCAGAACAGTTATCTCTCTGCTGAATTGAGGTAACATGTTTTCTGCCTTGTCGACATATTTCTTACGCATTAGTCAGAACAGGGGCGGTTTTTGCAAATAGCATTCTACAGCGGACCATTTAGTCCCTGCAGAAAGAACTATTTGCAAAGAGTTTTTATCAATAAACAACATGTAACCATCTTTTTGGACCTGGAGAAAGCATGTGACAATACCTGGGAATTTAGCATCGTCATGGAGCTTCATGGTGTGTAGCTTTTCAAGACCGTCTTCCCTTTCTGTTTCAACACTTTCTGGCAAATCAACAGAGTTCGTGTAGGCATCACGCTGTCTGAAATCTTTAAGCGAATTTGGGTGTACCTCAAGGAAGCACCACTTTCCCTGCTCTCTTCAGCATTAAAGTTAGTGACATGCTGAAAGAAGTAAGCTAGGGTATCTCTCTGTATAGGCTACTTTGCATTCTTCACAATCGGAACCACATGCTGTAACGAACGACGCCGATTCCAGCTTTTCGTGGAAATGCTCTGACAATACGACCAAGGAAAATGGCCTTACCTTTTCATCTATTAAAACCCCAGTGTGTCCACTTTTTTTAAATGTTAACAGCTCTTTTTTTTTACCTGAAAGAAACGTAAGCTGAAACCCATCACTCCAGATGTGAAATATCTTGGAGTTCTTGTTTCTTTTTTTTTTTAGCTTAATTCTAAAAGTTACACCTCGTTATTTAAAACATTCTTTAAAAACATATTCTTTCAAAAGCAATGAATATTTTTCACCTTGTGACTTGCGCAGGTCGGGATGTTAGTGAAAATAATCTTTTTCGTATCGTTTCAAAGATTATTCCGCTCCAGACTAAATTTACAATTATGGGCAGTTGAGCTTCAGAACGACCTTTTCATCTAAAATTCTCAGTCTCACACACCGCCATGAACTGGTTTGACACAGTCTATGGGTGATTTTGTTTTACCCCTGTAAAGAACCAACACGCAGAGGCGAGGAACTATGCCTTTCCAACCGTAGAGTAATGTCTGCTTGTGCTATTGTCTGAAGCTGTTTGATGAAAATACAACCCTTGCATATATGACTTTTGTTTTTACTGCAGGTCTCACAAGAACCTGATGGCACTCACAGTTCTCTACTGCTCTTCCCTATTTTGATAAACATATTGTTGATCTTTAGGTTGTTCATGACCTTTGCAGATTCCAAGGCTATTCACCATAGATGTTTTAACACTGGACACCAGCTTTGATCTTGCTTCTTTCCATAAGGAATCCAGCAGCAGCTCTTTGGCATTCCAAAACTTTTTTGGCCGAACTGCGCGTAAAATTTCCAGCCTCTCACGGATTATATTGACAGTTAAAAGCCTAAAGAAGGAGAAAATAAGTTTGAGATTGATACAATTTGAGAAGATAAGTGATTGCTCGTTCTTCGTTTTCATTGTCCTGAATGTTGTTTATCTTGCCCGAAGAAGACCTAAGAGGTCTAAACGCGTTGTGTTTTGTCTTGTGATTTATTTGTCCCTGTTGTTGTTTGGCGAACTCACTGATAATCCTTTTTCTTTAACTTGTTTCAGTTTCCCACTACAGACACACCTCACTTTGAAACTAAAAGAAGGTGATTCTTTTGCTGCCTTTTTATCATCTGCTCTTCCTCGAGAATTTTCAAAAGAACTTCCCTCAGACAGTTTCATCTGCACTGCTGAACTCACAACCCTGGTGCTGGTTCTCAGGATGGTCTATCAGTCTGGTCATAAGAATTTTCTCATTCTCTCTGCTTCTCTTTCTGCTCTGGAGTCATCACCTGGCCCAAACCTTAACCAGCCTAGATTCTTCAACGTTTTTTTTACTTTTATATTCTCTGAAATTTGATCCTTACAAACATTTCTTGCTCGGATTCCTAGCCATGCTAGCGTTAGAGGCAATTGAGTACCTGATCATTTTGCCAAAAATATCTCGACTGAAAAGGGAAAATGTCCGGATCATCTGTCCCCTACACAGATATTATGCAGTGATGTGAAAGATCTCTGACATGAAGACGGGAAACATGGACAGGATAAGAATCTGAGGATGGACATCAGGCCCATCCAAGCCTGGAAGAGTTCTTGCCAACTCACACTGGTAGATGCAAACAACGAAAATTTTATTCAAATGACACACACACACACACACACACACACACACACACACACACACACACACACACACACACACACAGAGGCCATTCTTTTTACGCACATTGTTTATTTCATAAAGGTTCAGGACGATCCGTGGTGCATACCATGTGATGATCCACTTAGAATTAAAAACAAATGCTCATAGAGTGTTAAGATTTGCGTGACACTTGACTTAAAGCACTTTGCAACAGACTCTGTGTAGACCTTATTCAGGTATCTTCCACATTTTTGTTTTTACTTGTCCAAGGTTTTGCGCAAAATCAGTTTTGTGTTAGGCTTTTCGATTACGTTTAAAAGGAACTGATTCAGTGTTGTCATCTTTTTGATAAACATTTGTGAAATCGAT
>JADBJO010004504.1:27500-30000 GCA_016801955.1 Conus betulinus
AAAAGAGAAAAGAAGGGGGAAAAAACCCTGAAAGAGCATTGCAACATCCACGGCTGCAGTTTCTGCCTCTGAAAAGCCCTCCGATAAAAAAAAAAAAAGGAAAAAAAAAAAGGTTCGGTAATGCGCAGATGCTTCCAACGGCAATTGAATGTGTCCCAGCGTGTGTCATCTTGATGTCTGAAAAGCTGGCAATCCAAATGAATTTCATGTTCTTTTGCTGAAGTGTGGAGTCATGATCTAACTTCAAGGCCTTTCTGCAGTGTATATATGTTGCATTGAAAGTGTACTGGCGTGGAAAGTGTACGGGCAAATCGTGGAATGTATACATTCCATGGATCAGCCGTGGTATACATTCCACGATTTTGCCCGTGGAGAGTACACTTTCCACGCCAGTACACTTTCAATGCAACATATATATCCACTTTTTTTTTTTTTTTTTTTTTTTTACTAGTTTCTGTCGGTCTCATGCTTTATATCTCGTTCTTGGGCAATACACGTATTCTAAATAACAATTATTTTTTTTAACGTGTAAAGAAGCAGATGGGATGACTTAACTAGTCTTGACAACAATTTTGAAGTGAACAATTACAGCAGAAAATGGCTCGTTGGAAACGTTACAATTTCTCACTTTTTGAAAGTTATGACTGTCATGCTCGGCACTCACTGTAGCAACTGCATACATGACTTCCACGCGCGCAGTAGACACAGCTGTAGGACTGCCTTGGCATCTTTTGTATTCAGGGTAAAATGCATCATACACCGGCCCCTTAAGTTTCACAACAGTTGTCTCCCCCTGCTGCATCTGTGGTGATAAGTGTCTGACCATTAGCGTGAGACTTGGCAGAGTGACAGCTATGGTTATGACCTTTCCAGCCGTTTCAAGGGTGAAGATCTAACTAAATTCACAAGGTCGTGAATGTGAGATTAACATTTTCAGCAATAGTATCAGCATAACTAATCTGTTTTTTTTGTTTGTTTGTTTGTTTGTTTTTTCAAATTTTCATCACTTACAATGAAGCTTTACTCGTGGACACAAGATGTATGATATTATATCATATCCCATTCTATCAACAAATATTTCAAATTTTGTAAAGACTCCACCGTTTAATGCCATTTTTACCAGGCAGATGTACAGATGAAAATAATTCTATTACTGAACATTGGATCAATATAGGCTATTGATAGATATGTTTTGCCATCTGTAGCAGACGAAGGCAAGAAAAGTTTATATTTCCTGGTGAATCACATTAAGTGAAGCTGCAATAAACTGATAATTCAAACAGCTACCCTAACTTCAACAGTCACACATCTTGACAGAAACGTGTTAGACGCATGGTACATTTTTACATGCTTACCAAAATAATAGAAAGATGGCCTTTTTTCCTGAGAAAATCTGAAGTGCAGTGTCAGCTCAGCCGACAAGATGTCATCTACAGGATCTGGAATAAAACGTCATTTGTGTCATACATTGTTGGTGACGCATATTTAGAATACGTCATCATTTAAAACGTGAGCTTTGAGGTATACTAAGAGCCAGGATAGCGAGGAGTGCAGAGGGGTGAAAGGATGGGTGGGTGAGAGGAGGGGAAAAAAAAGAAGACATGAGCATGTGAGCGTGTAGCCTAGAGAGGGGAAAGAGGGGGACAATGGGAATGGGGTGCTGCACGTGCCAGGCGTGTCATGTGCTTGCTGGTGTCAAGGTCGTGGCTCGGCTGTTGTCTTCACCAGTTGTGGATGGCAACTGATCAAGAAGGCACGGCCAAAACAACGACAGTAGTGAAGGGGGGAGAAGACGGGGGGGGGTAGTTGTTTGGGGTACGGAAGACGTCGTTGAAATAACACGTTAAGTAACGGAAGAGAAAAAAAAAAATGCGTCGTTTTTTGACGTTAGTGCTGAAACTGCTACACTGAACATAACAGACTGACGTGACAAAACAGGTCAGATTATCCGGTAAGATGAATAGATCAATGAAACCAATACCTACGTGGCTCTCTCACGCCCCATTCGTCCCAATCCCCCTTTGCCCTTCGTCTCCGTGAAATGTGAAGTCACAAATGTCAGTCGTCAAGGCCGTTTACCCCTTTCTTTTTTTTTTTTTTTTTTTTTTTTTTTTTTTTTTTTTTTTTTTTTTTTTTTTTTTTTTTTGAGGCTGGATGGGGAGGGGGAAATGGATCCCGCTTCAGGCGTTTTGGTTATGTACACAAAATAAACTGGTTCATACTTGTCATTTTTCAAAACAAACATTGTAGTAAATCCATTTTGACAAATTAACCGCCCTGCTATGACACCTTGCGGTCGGCTGGTTAGCAAAAAAGGAAAAAAAAAATCATATTGAATTGGAATTCCATTAGTTTGTGCTGAGTGGCCATTTCACCCCCATAATACTTATTTTCAAACCAAAAGTTGTTTCGTTTCTCTAACATGGGAGGCTGTGTATTTGAAAGAACTCATTTTCGTTTCTCCACGCCAAATGTCATCATTTGAACAAACTATCAATTA
>JADBJO010004504.1:35000-37500 GCA_016801955.1 Conus betulinus
CTCTGTGTAATGCCAAGAGCATTCTCTCTCTCTCTCTCTCTCTCTCTCTCTCTCTCTCTCTCTCTCTCTCTCTCTCTCTCTCTCTCTCTCTCTCCTAATTGCCAAGAGCTCCTCTCTCTCTCTCTCGCTCTCTCTCTCTCTCTCTCTCCTCTCTCTCTCTCTCTCTCTTCTCTCTCTCCTCTCTCTCTCTCTCTCTCTCTCTCTCTCTCCCGTATACGTGCAGAATGGCCTGATCATTAAAGAGTTCGATTTTTCTCGTCCTCTGACACGCAGACAGACAGAAAAGCAATGACAGTAAATCAAACACTCTCACCAGCTAATGCTAAAAAAAAAAAAAAGAAAAAAAACCGTATTCCACGTTTCTCTGCCCACCTTCTTTCCAGTTCACTCAGTTCGCATATTTTTCCTGCCAATCGCACTAATGAGGCCGACAAAGCACAATCTAATGGTTCTAAGACTTTTAACGGCTGCTGTCCTCACGTCTCTCTATGGCCCAGTCACGACACATTCCGCCCTAAATTCCCATGCGGGAACAGGATCTTAATACGCGTAAAAGGCAAACAAGAACCTGCGGGGAATGACGAAACGTTCCTTTGTCGGCCAGTGATTGATCGACTGTGATGCTATAAGGCTGTACCGTGGCTGAGTGGGTTGATCACCGAGTTCGCAGCTAGACGTCCCGAGTTCGATTCCAGGTGCCGGCCAATACAAAAGCCTTTGCGTGTTCAGGGTCTGTCTCAATTCGTTGTCGTTCTGGTGGTGTGAGTTTAGTGCTGCCTATACGTTCCTTACCATTGCGCTACTGAGATGGTCTTTCCCCATCTGCCATCTGATCTGTGGTGGGTGTGGGTGTGAACACTGAACCTGACTGTGTGTTACCTTGTGCTGTAAGCATCGTAACGGGCGCTGTGTGCCTACCGATCATGTACGCAATATGAAGCTTTGATAAGATCGGTCTCACTAAGACGTGACGATATTGAAAGAACTGCCTTTGAGCTCTTTTAAAGACAATGTTGAAGGGTTTTATGCCACAGGTGCTGCAGAGTGAAAGTGTTGGGAAAAAAAAAGTAACGGATTGAAGATAGAGTGCATTTATGTGCAAGAATTATTTCCTTGTAGGAGTCTTGAAGAGGAGGTTGAGCCAGTACAAGGGATCTCTTTAAATTGACTTGGATATATAGGTTATTAGACTAAAAAAAAGAAAGTTTGTTATCAATCTATGCACCAAGAACTCAACACCTGTCAACTTTACACACACACACACACACACACACACACACACACACACACGCGCACACACACACACACACACACACACGCACGCACGCACGCACGCACAAGCAGGAGACTGTTTAGGTTTTGTTCCGACTTCTTTGCTATTTTTTTTTATATAAAATAAGAGTTTTGTCAAATTGTGATTCAGTGACATGTGATTCAAACAAGAGATCATTATTTTGTTCTCTAATGATGTGAACATGCATGTGTGGATTTGTGGTATCATCGTAAAAAAAAACTCATATCAAGCCTTAATATTGAGAAGGAGGTCATAAACATAAACTGAAAGCAGGAAAGGGTCTAACACAGAACCCTAGCGTACACCATAAAGAGTAGGTGACGCATCGTACAAATCGATGTTAACGCAGTTGCTAGCTATGCTAAGAGTAGTGTAATCACTGGTGAGTTCTTCCTGTTGTTCCATGAAATGGTAAACTTCTGTGTTCACATTGATCGAGTGGCCAACAACACCGAGAGCCTTTGCAAAGTCAATAATTAGTGCTCCACAGTATCTATGTCTTTTTTTTTTTATTTATAAACCATTCATCTGTTGGGACATGTAGGAGTACAGTAATGATTTCCTCCTTAAGACCAATCATTTTTTTTTTTTTGATAGAGTGCTGGAGCTGAAATAGCGGTAGGCGTGCTTGTTAATGTGGTTTTCTAAAGTCTTGGATGACACTTGCAAACTAGGTCAGAGTGTGTTGCTCGATGGTTCAGAATTGTCGCCAGATCCGAATGAAGTTATCGCTTCTGCAGTTTTGAACTGGGTGGGGGAAAAAAAAATTAAACACTTTTCAAAACATGAATTATATGTATGTAAGAGTTTCTTGCAACGGAAGCTGGCAGCTTTGGAATCTTGTCATTGATCCCATCAGGTCTGAGAGTTTTGTTTTATATGATTTACCGCCGTTGTTTTGAAGAAGAAGTGTGTGTGTGTGTGTGTGTGCGCGCGCGCGCGCGCGTGTGTGTGTGTGTGTGTGTGTGTGGTACGTGTGTGTGCGCGCTCGCGCCTGAGTATGTATGTGCGTGCGTGCATGCATGCTGCATACGTGTATGATATGTGTGTGTGTGTGTGTGTGTGTGTGTGTGTGTGTGTGTGTGTGTGTGTGTGTGTGTGTGTGTGGGGTGGGGTGGGGGAAAGACACAATTATGATCAGTATATAAAACTCTCACAAGTCACCACCACCACCAACAACAACAAAATCCTGTTCAGACATTTGCT
>JADBJO010004504.1:40000-50000 GCA_016801955.1 Conus betulinus
CGTTTGCCAGATCAAGCCACACTACGTCCAGGTCTCTCTTTTCTGTTTTTGCTCTTTGGATTGCGTCCCAGATCATTGTGGCGTGTTCTACACAGCCAGCCACGCCTAGGATGCCACCTTTCTGGACTGACACATCCAAGTACTGTTTTCCATGAGGTACTTGGTCAGCCTTGCTGCCATGACAGAGAAGAAGATTTTTCCCTTCGACGTTCAGTAGTGATATTGGCCTGAACTGGCTGATGTCACTTGAGTTTTGCTCCTTGGGGATGTACACACCATCTGCCGTCATCACTGGCCGCTGATCTTCTGGTTTCTCCAAGCTGATCGCAGCAGCTGTGGAGCCACTCCAGCACCTTGGGACATTTCTTGTACAGCTGGTAAGCTATTCCGTTTGGCTCTGGTGATGATTTGGCTCTGGCTTTGTCGACCCTTCTTGATTTCAGCCAACGTTGGAGGCTTGTCACTGAACTGTTCCTCAGGGTTGGTTGGCCACACCAGACCTTGAATGTCGAGTGGTGCTTTGCTCTGTGAGTCAGAGTATGTTTTGCTCAGATGCTGCTCAAGAACTTCTTTGTCCACACACTTAGGGTCCCAGATTTTGGCTGCTCAAACAGAGTTCTGGCAAACTGGAAGGGGTCTCTGAAGAAGCGCTCTTGTGTCTTCTTTTTTCTCATCCTCTTCCTCGCAGATTCCGCTTTGCTGAGGGCGCTGTGTTTTGCTTTCAGGGTCTTCCCAGAGTTTTTCCAAGCCTTGTGTTTCAGCTGGCAGGGCGGTCTTCATTTGTTTTCTTGAGGTTTTGCTTTTGCACCCTGATCTTGTCCATCTCTTCTTGGCGTCTGGATTTCTTTGGAGGTGTTTTCTCTTTGGGTAGTTTTGCTCCATAGGCGTCTCTACATGTGGCATACACAATGTCCCCATATGTGGCTAGTTTTGTGTTCCAGGGAGCTTTTCCCTATCAGTGCATCGAGTCTTTGGACGATGTTTGCATCCAGTTTCTCCCAATCTTTAGTCTCGTTTACTCGTGGCAGGTTGAGTTTTGAGTTTCAGGGCCTGTGCAAATTCCTCATCTGAACCAACAGTGTGGATGTCCTTGGCACTGTGGTTTAAATCCTGGCCTTGGTCTTCCGACGTCTTAGCTGCTGATGCAGTGCGCTGCTGCTCATTCAGATGAGTCTTCACACATCCCATTTTTGTTCTGTGGATCTTCATGCCACGGGTGGTAGCGAAACGCTTTCCACAGACACATGGATATTCCATTTGGTCCATGTTCATAGTCCGTTTGGGATTTGCAATATATATATATATATGCTCTTTCATGATTTTCTTTTGCTTCTTATGTGGCACCTTT
Source organism: Conus betulinus (assembly GCA_016801955.1). NCBI lineage: Eukaryota > Metazoa > Mollusca > Gastropoda > Neogastropoda > Conidae > Conus > Conus betulinus. The sequence continues at coordinate 41,349 of JADBJO010004504.1, forward strand.
AGTTAGTTTTTTTTAAAACTCAACAAACATACTATGGTATTGCACACCAGCCTTTTTCTGGTATAGCATTCTTCTTAAAGCGCGAAAAGGCAGAGGAGTCAAATTACCACTTTCCGCGGTCACTGAGGAGAACAATCAGGTTTCGAAATACCGGTATCTGACCAGGAATTATATGTTAGTGAGCTTTCTCCCCATTGGAGATGGTCTCCCTCTTTGGAGACTATAAGCTTGCTGAAGGTTCATTTTGAGAAGCATTTATTTATTCCCCATTCACCCACTCAAGCACATACTGTCAGTTAGGCAGAATCATCTACCACTGCAGATATGAAGGCTTACCACCCCCCTATTTCTACAAATCTGAGACATAAAAGCAGGCTTTGTTTATAATTATATATATATATATATATATATATATTGCAAATTTTTGCCACAAAACCAGTAATTACTACAAAATGGAACCAAACGAGTACTCACAACTTCTTGATAAAAACATTCAGAAAACTACAAAAAAGCTGATAAAACCACACACAACAACATCCGAAAAAAAGAAAAAGAACTCATACACCACATGGATCTAGGTGACAGGGTGGAAACAACTGCAATAAAAGAAGCCTTCATAACCCTTAAAGACCATAAACCCAATTTCCACAACAACCCAACATGTAGACTAATAACCCATCTAAATCTGAACTGGGCAAAATAAGTAAGAAAATCTTAGAAAAAGCCATAAAAAATATAAAATCAAACACTGAATACAACCTCTGGAGAACACATATGAAGTTATCCAATGGTTCAAAAACCTTAACAGAAGAACACAGTATTCATCACATTCGACATAGTAGACTTCTACCCATCCATAGACGAAGAGCTACTCACTAAAGCTCTGAAATTTGCTAAAAAACACACAGACATAACAGGGTCAGAAATGGAAATCATTTTTCACACCAAGAAAACTTTACTCTACAGCAGAAATGATACATGGATCAAGAAAACGAATAAAACTCAACATTTGATGTGACCATGGGATCGTATGACGGTGCCGAAACATGTGAACTAGTCGGACTGTTTATACTATCCAACATCCAAAAGCAACTCGGAAACAAGTCGGACTGTACAGAGACGACGGCCTCGCCGCGCTAAACAACAATCCAAGAACCATTGAAAACAAGAAAAAAGAACTATGCAAAATTTTCCAAAACCATAACTTAAAAATCACCATCGAAGCAAACAAAAAGGTAGTGAACTACTTAGACATAACACTTGACCTCAACAACCACATATATAAACCATACAAGAAACCTAATGACACACCCATTTATGTAACATCAATAGCAACCACCCACCATCTATACTAAAAACCATACCCAATGGCATAAACAAGAGATTATCTAATCTGTCACATAATGAAAGAGTATTCAACAATGCAGCAGCAGAATACCAAGAGGCATTGCAAAAAAGTGGTTACAGCTACAAACTACAATACAACCCAGATAACAACATGAACAAAAAAAAAAAAGCAGGAAAAGGAAAATCACATGGTACAACCCTCCATATGATGGACGAGTAAAAACAAACGTAGAAAAAGAATTTTTCAAAATTTTGACAGCATCCTTCCCAAAAGAACACAAATTGTCCAAAATATTCAACAAGAACACCATCAACTATCATATTCATGCATGCCTAACCTTAAAAATATAATTGATTCATCCAACAAAATGAAAAGCAACACAGCAAAGAAGGGTGAAGAAAGGAAATCCTGCAATTGTGCTAAAAAAGAACAGTGTCCTTAAGCAACAATGCCTCTATAACAACATTGTATACCAAGCCACTGTGACATCAGAAAATGAAAAAGAAACATACATAGGGATCACTGAAAATCACTTCAAAACCAGATACGCAACCATAAACAGTCATTCAACAAAGAAAAAATACAAAAACCAAACAGAACTGAGCAAATATATTTGGAGACTTAAAGACAAAAAAAATAAACTATAACATATCCTGGAAAATCATAAAAAGGGCATCACCATACACAACATTTCAAAAAGATGCAACCTATGTTCAACAGAAAAATGGTTAATACTATGCAAACCATACTTAGCAACCCTAAATACTAAAGTAGAAATAGTAAACAACTGCAGGCACAAATGGAAATCGTTGTCAGCAAACGCACCCTGAACTGTAAACCCCCCAAAAACCGAACAATACGTGCAGCCAATCCGCACGTGCAAACAGTGACATCAGGCCATATAACACCGGTTAACAGATGTTGCTCCCCAGGGGTTGAGCACCTTAAGATTTTTATTAGGCGTTTTTAGCAGTATTTTTATATTTTTATATATATATATATATATATATATATATATATATATAGAGAGAGAGAGAGAGTGTGTAGTAGTAGTAGTAGTAGCAGTAGTAGTAGTAGTAGTAATGTTTATTCAGTTTTTACAGGTCGTTTGGCCCATCATAAACAAGAAAAAAAGTTCGTTTCCAAAGACAGGACATTCAAAGGAGTTAAGATCAAAAGAAAGAAAATTCAAAAGGAGTTTTAAAAAGATGCGTGAAGACATGCAATGCACAAGGCGAATAAGTGTACAATTTTTCTTTTTTAACTGAGGTAGGATGAAGCTCGCCGCCTTATTTCAAGGCAGGTGCAAATATATTGAGCAATTCTGAAAGCTAATGGTTTTTTAACTTCGAACAGAGTAAGTTCAGTTTGAGAACTGATGGGTAGCTGCTATAGAACTGTGGGATGTACTTTCTTCCGTGCTGTTTTATACTTACAGCAAAAAATGACACACATCTTCTACACTGTTTGTATCACGTTGTTTGCATATAGGGTCTATACTAGGTTTACCCTACAGGGAGGTTCCATTGAAGGGCAATCTGTTACATCTCAGAAGGCATAAAGCTCGCCTGTGTTCATAAGCTGTGAGGTCCTCAATGTAATCAGCTGTCATTAACTCCGGATGATAATTACAGTATTCTGCGTAAGAAGACATAGAGTCATGCCACTCTTGACGAAACATGTCTTTCATCTGCATGTAAAGACTGAGAAAAATTCTGGTTCGTATCCCACTGACTGTAGTTCCCACACAGAGAGCCAAACAAACCATGACTGCATAGCAGTTTTCGAACATGACAGACCCAGTTGCACCTCCCTGACTTATCATGTGAATACAGCATATTGTAACATTGTTTTGGATAGCGATCGTCGGGCAAAGATATAAGCGACACCAGTATTTGACAACACGTATACAGCCATCTATATAGACTGGGAACCTGCCACATTCACCCAGTGCATATTATTCTTTACGTCTCTGCCCACTCCTAACAACATTTTACATACCTTTATCTGTACTTTTTCGATAGTCTCGTATTTTTGAATCCCCAAATTTCAGATCCGTACAAAAGGATCGGTTAAATTTTTGTATCAAAAATTTTAAATACAGTATCTGCCGGCAGGTCCTTCAGTCTGAAGAACAATTTTTTGATACCCGCTACAGCTCTTAGTGCTTTGCCTGACAAATTATTCACACGTTTGGTCCAGTTTAGGGTAGAGGAAAAGCTTACCCCCCGAATAAGTGCAGCAAGACTCCACCTTGACCTGATTTCCGACAAAAAAAAAAACACTTTTCACAGTTTTTTTGACGAAACCTCCGTTTTAAAAAAACAATTACTTTTGTTTTGTCCATATTGACAGTAAGACCCCGTTATTTTTTTGTTACAGTATTGTTCGAGACAGTTATTTTTTTTTTCTGAAGATCAGTTGCAGAATCAGACACAAGGGCAATGTCGTCTGCGTACATGAGAAGCAGAATACCAATAGGGTCAGCAAAAATGCCTATGCCACGAGCCCCACTTGTTGCAAGTTCTAACTGAAGTTCAGATAGAAAAATGGAGAATAATAGGGGCTTAAAACACACATCCATGTCGAACGCCGGAAAAGTACTCTGTAATTTTATGACCCACCCGTCCTGCGGCTTTCACCTGACCATACATGCTCTCCAATGTTTTGAGCATTTTACCATGAATCCCTCTGTGCAGGAGAAGATGAAATAGTTTTTGTCTGTTAACACTGTCAAAAGCTTTGGAAAAGTCCACGAAAAGAGTGTAAAACCTCCCTCCCTGTTTTGTTAAATATTTCTGTACCATTGATTGCGAAGAGAATATATTGTCTGTGGTACTGTAGCCTTTCATGACAGCAGCTTGTGACTCTGGTATTTTATCATTGTTTTCACAAAAAGCGAGTTAATCTGCTGCTCAATATGGAGCCAAAGATCTTACTGATACTATCCAGAAGTGAAATTAATCGGTAGCTGTCCACCTTTCGTGGGGTTCCCTTAATTATGAAGTGGAAATATCACAGCTTTTGACCAGCTCTCTGGATAAACACCATTCTCAAAAATTTGATTGAATAATGGATGCAGGAATCTTATGGAAACACTGCTAGCATGGTGAAAAAATTCAGCTGGCAAACCATCTGGCCCAGATTTTGATTTTTTCATCCCGCCAATAGCTTTCACTATTTCTTCACGAATGATTTCATTATTCAGTTCGAAATTCAAACAGTTTTGACAAGCGGCAGTTGCGTATTCTTTGCGGGCCTCTTTAACCTCATCATGGAAACCATTGTTATCTCTTTCCACATCGACATTGAACAGGTTTTGAAAAAATTGAAACCATGACCGAGGTGTAATTGAATTCAAATCCTGCGATTTGGATGAAGTGAACGGTTTTATTTTTTTTTGCCAAAAAAGACTTTGAATTTTGATCCTCACAGGCTTCATTTATTTCCCTCAAAACACGTGTGTTGTGATCACTTTGTTTTATTTTATGCAAGTGTTTATAGTCTGCTTTTGAATCAAGATAACCGTACAGATCCGCGTCGGCATTTGTCTTTCTAAATATTTAACTTGGAGTATTTCGTTTGTTTCCACACTTCGCATTCTTCATCCCACCATGGTGGTTATGCACGTGAGTTTCGTACAGTCTGTTTTGACCCAGTGCCTGAGCGTGACCCCATTTTACTAGCCGCGGTTTGCACGAAAGAAGGAAAACATTCGAACTCTCATCTACGCCTGTCTGCAATGCCGACTTGAAACTATGAAAATAGGAATCAGCGTTTTCATTCATGAAGTCCGTTGTTCTTTCCACATAAACCTGACGCCCTCTTCAAGATGGATGTCATCTCTCCCCCCCTCCCTTCACCATTGATTTCACAACAAAAGGACGTTATAATAGAGAAGTGGTCAGACTCGGTGCGAATTTCAATATACGTATCTGCAACTATATCAAACACAGGAGTAGAGCATATACAATAGTTGAACTGAGTTGAACTCACGTCACGGTCGGAGCAGGACGTTTCGTTTTGGCGAGCTCTGCTGTAGTGGAGTAAAGTGGATACTTTTTCTTTCAACCTTTCAGCACCCTAAGAAAGTTAAAGTGGTATGTGGTAATCAATCTTCAAAAATATGCCAAGTAGTCCCTTGTGCTTCCGAGCCATTTGTGGCTTGTTTTACTGGGACTTTTCAAAAATTCATGTGGCAGCGTGCACAGGAGAAGGCCGCCATGAAATTTAGTGTGATAAGTGTGGGTGGTCGTGGGGCAATGGCAGTGGCACTTGTGTTTTTGGTCGCCTTTCTGCTTCAATGTGGCGACGTTGAACTGAACCCAGGACCCCCCACCTTCAAAATATTCAAAACGGTCGTCACTGACAGGTAACCAAACCCAGTCCCCAGGTAGGGGTAACAAACGGAGCACTTCTGATGCAGAGTCGACCATTGCCGATGTTGTAAATATGCTGAACAGAATGATCAGAAAATGGACAGCATGGATGCATCTACACAGGAACAAATGGACAGCACTCTAACAGACATAGCCGATGTAATGAAAGAAAACAAAGAACTTAAAGAAAAAGTGGAACGGATCGAGTCAAAACTAGACGATCTGGAGGGATGGAGCAGACGAAAAAAAACAACTCATCTTCCATGGTATCCCCCGCCGTGGGGAGGGACTGAGACCTGGGAGGACTGTGAGAACGCCGCCAAGTCTGTGCTGAAGGAGAACTTAGGGAGGGACGATGTGGAAATCGAACGTGCCCACTGACTGAGAGGAGGAAAGACACTCCACCCCATTATCGTTTCTTTTGAGAAATACAAAGACGAAGAAGTCCATCCTGACTGAAAGCAGGACAATGAAAGACAGGCGCTCTGATGTCTCCATCACCGAGGACTTCAGCCCCAGGGTGAGGGAGACACGCCGAAGACTGCTGCCGTTCCTGAAGGAGGCCAAACAGGCGGGGAGAGCGCGCGTTCCTGCGTTTGATGACGCTCTGGTGATAGAGGGCAAGTCTCATGTGTAGGACCCTGCCATTGACAAAACTGGTGGAACGACAAGCAGTCAGATGAGGTGTAGGCCGACCCAATCGTGATTCATCCAGGACAGCCACATCGTCACGGTCAAAAGTGGTCATCGGAAAGGTGGATGATGCTTCATTTTATGCCCCAACCCACCCCATCACGTTTCTGTCTGTCTCTGTCTATCGGTCTGTCTCTGTCTGTCTCTGGTCCTGCCCTGTCTGTCTGTCTCTCTCTCTCTCTCTCTCTCTCTCTCCTCTCTCTCTCTCTCTCTCTCTCTCTCGCTCTCTTATTTCTCGCTCTCTCTCTCTCGCTCTCTCTCTTACTTTTACACACATACACACACACGCGCGCGCGCGCGCGCGCGCGCGCACAGACAGAGAGAGAGAGAGAGACCCATGCACACATTCACGCACACACGTGCCCACGCATCAACAAACAGACCAAGACGGAGAGAAATCAACAAACAATGATAACCAATACGCTGCTGTCGGCAGCAGCCAACAACACACTGCAAGATACGCTTGTTGTTCGTTTGTTTCTTTGTTTGTTTTTGCTACATCTTCTACAATGTTTTAGTTCACCCAGTTCACAGTTTTTTTCTGTTCTTTTCACTTCTTCTTTGCAATGCTTTTGAGGGGTGGGGTGGGTGGGGGGGGGGGGGCTACTCTGAAAAGCAGACTAGAGGTTCGGCTCGAACTCAGAATTTTTGCCGCTCGGTTTATGTACCGACAGTATCCCAATAGCTGGTTACACGTTTCTCGCGTAGATGCCATCTTTCAAGACTGTAATATGACCATATTTCGCCCCTCCACCCCACCCCCACCCCTGTTTTCATTTGGACAAGACGATCAGCATACGGCGTAAATGGCGAAACAATGTGTCGAGTCGATTTCTGATTGACTGACTTCGGTGCTGCCCTTGTTAAAGGCCCGCGTGTTGACTTTTGATTAATTCCCATATCTGTCTGTTTCTGATGTCTCTGTTACCTCTCTGTCTGTCTGTCTGTATTTCCTCTCTCTCTCTCTCCCTCTGTCTCTCTGTCTGTCTGTCTGTCTCTGTCCTGTCTCTGTCTGTCCTCTGTCTCTCCTCTCTCTCTCTCTCTCTCCTCTCTCTCTCTCTCTCTCTCTCTTATCTCTCGCTCTCTTATCTCTCGTCTGTCTCGCTTCTCTCTTACTCTTACACACGCATCTTCTCTTCTCTCTCTCACTTTCTCCTGTCTCTCTCTTATCTCTCGTCTCTCTTCTGTCTTCTGTCTGTCTATCTCTCCCTCCACTTCTCTCTGCCCTTTTCTTTCTCTCTCTCTCTTCTCTGCCTTCTCTCTCACTCTCTCTCTCGTCTCTCTCTCTCGCTTTTTCTCGTCTCTGTCTGTGTCTTCTCTGACCAGACTTCGGTGCTCTTGTTAAAGGCGCCAGACTGGGTGGAAAAAAGTATTTATATACTTATCCTATTATCCTGGTAAATAAAATTTCGTTTCGTTTCGTTTCCCTTCTGTCTCTCCCGCCTCGGTCGACTGGTGCTCTCTGTGTCTGCTCTCTGTCTTCTCTGTCTGTCTGTCCTGTCTCTTCTGTCTGTCTGTCTGTCTATCTCTCCCTCCACTCTCTCGCTCCTTTTCATTTCTCTCTCTCTCTCTCTTCTCTCTCTCTCTCTCTCTCTCCTCTCTCTCGCTTTCTGTGTCTCTCTCTGTGTCTGTCTGTGTCTGTCGATTTCTGATTGACCGACTTCGGTGCTGCCCTTGTTAAAGGCCCCAGGAGGGGGTGGAAAAAAAGTAAAAATATCTCTTATCCTATACTCCTGGTAAACTAAAATTCTCGTCTAAAATCACTCTCGTTTCCCCGTTCTCGTTTCTCTCTCTCCTCTCTCTCTCTCTCTCCTCTCTCTCTCTCTCTCTCTGTCTCTCTTGTCTCGGTCTGTCTCTCCCTTCCTCTCTGTCTCTCTCTCTCTGTCTTCTCTCTCTCTCTCTCTCTCTTGACTCGCCTCTCTCTCTCTTCTCTTCCTCTCTCTCTCTCTCTCTCTCATCTCTCTCTCTCTCTCCATCCGCCTACCCATTTGTCTCTCTCTCTCTCTCTTGATGTCCTTCCGTCTGTTTCTCCCTCTCTCTGTTTCAGTGTCCTCTCTCAGTATCTAACTGTGATGCCTTTCTTGACAGATGCATTCGGATTCATCGTCTTTTAGCGGAGACCTTTTTGGGTTTTTTTTTTTTTTTTTCTGTAGGAACTGAATTTACAGCGATACTTTGGCCAGTATGGACGTCAGGACTCATCTTTGTGTTGTTCCTGTATCACCGTGCACG
>JADBJO010004504.1:57500-62500 GCA_016801955.1 Conus betulinus
TAACGTTATACAGGCATGGTAGCCTTTACAGTGCCCATCATGATTCTTCACAGCCTATAGGTCATAGTGATAGTGACATCTCCCTAAAGACGCATCTTTTCCCCCGGACTGATCAACGATACCCACTTATCTCTGTGCGCGAGTCATTTTGATGATCTCGTGTGTGTGTGTCAGTGTGAGTGTGCGTTGTGTGTGTGTGTGTGTGTGTGTGTGTGTGCGTGCGTGGCGTGCGTGTGTGTGTGTGTGTGTGTGTGTGTGTGTGTGTGTGTGTGTGTGTGTGAGTGCTTTGAGTTAGAATCAGTATTTTTTATCATTTCTGTAATGCGCGCTTTGGGCTCTCGCGAGGTAAAGCGCTGTGTAAATATCCTTTTACATTCCATTCCATCACATTACACAGCCTATGATAACGTTTACAGAGCCTATCGAAACCCATACATACCGTACTTTGACTTTCAGACAGTACTTGGTACATCCTTACACAGTACAGGCTACTCTTTGCATCACACTTGGAACGTTTGACACCGCCTATGGTAATCTTTCCACTATTGGTGTCAGCCTTTACACAGTTGTTGTAACCATTACGCACTCGCTGATAATGTGTGCAAAGCCTTCGGAGATCTTGACACAGCGCATGGAAAACTGGACTCGGCCTATAATGACAAGTAAGCCACCTGAGATGACCTCTACCTGACCAATGGTGACCTTTATATAGTTCATGATACGTTCCTGACTTTCAGTAGTAGTCGTGTATACAGTCGATGATAACCTTATGATGTGTGTCATAACTTTTACACAGCCCTTGGTATATTTTATTTTTTACCTTCTACGCTACCCAGTGAGATGTCTATGCCTTCAGTGTGAACCTCTTACTCAGCCATCAGTGGTTTGAACACAGACCTTGGTCATGTTCTACTCAGACAGCAGAATTGTTTGTACCCGTCCATGGTAACATTTGCTCATCCTGTGGTGACTTTTATTCATCCTGTGGTGACCTTTACTCATCCTGTGGTGACCTTTACTGAGTCCATGGTGACCTTTACTCATCCTGTGGTGACCTTTACCCATCCTGTTGTGACCTTTACCCATCCTGTGGTAACCTTTACTCAGTCCATGATAACCTTTACCCAGCCTAGAGTCCTACACCCTATGATAATGCTGTTCCCGTTGCTGGTGGTAAAACGTTGCACAATCGATGGTAACCTTTGCACTGTCCATTGTAGCTTTTACACAGCCACTGGACCTCTACTGGCTCAGAACCTTTAGGCAACTTTGTCGAAACTTTACTCACCCTGTGATAACCTTTTCTTTCTATATCTTGTATATTTTAGGGGCCTCAAAGTAACATTTACTGTTGATGTAACCTTTACTTAATCCATGATAACCCGTACTCAATCCTTGGTAACCTTTAGTCAACCCACGGTAGCCTTATATCGACCCGTGGTTGTGTTTTTCCTTGAGTTTGGTAGTCTTTCCTCAGTCTATGGTTGCCTTTTTATCCATCCATGGTAGCCTTTACTGAGTCCTTGGTAGCGTCTTGCTCAGCGGCATGGTAGCCTTCAGTTAGCCATGGTGGCTTTAACGTAGCCCGTGATAGCCATTGCTTCATCTGTACTAGTCTATTTTTTTTAGATTATAGTGGTTATCGTTCGGCCCTGACAGCTTTTATTCAGTCTGCTGTAGCCATACTCAAGTCCTTGGTGGCCTTTCATCAGTCGTGCAGGCCCTTGCTCAGTCCGTGGCAACCTTAAAACAACTCTACAGCCTGTACTCAGCTCGTGAAAACTACTGTTCGTTCGTGGGGTAGTCTCTACCCCCATCTCAATGTCAACTTTACTCAGCCCACGGGAACCTTTACATAGCCCATGGGAACCTTTACACAGCCCGTGGTCTTCATTATTCATGCTACGGTAGCCTTTACTCAAACCGTGATAGCTTTCACTCATACCATGGTAACCATAGTTTACATCCTTTACTCAGCCCATTGTAACCATTGATCACCTCATGGTAGCCTTTATTCAGCCTGTGTGACCTTTTACTCAGTCCATTGCAGCCTTTCCTCGGTTAGTAGTAACCTCTGCTCAGCCCATGGTAACTTTTACACAGCCCGTGGTAACTTTTAAACAGCCCATGGTAACTGTTGCACAGCCTGTGGTAACTTTTACACAGCCCATAGTAACTTTTACACAGCCCATGGTAACTTTTACACAGCCCGTGCTAACTTTTATTCAGCCCGTGGTAACTTTCTACCCGCCCATGGTAACTTTTACACAGCCCATGGTAACTTCTGCTCAGCCCATGGTACCTTTTACACAGCCCATGATAACCTTTACTCAGCCCGTGGTAACTTTTACTCAGCCCATGGTAACTTTTACACAGCCCGTGGTAACTTTACACACAGCCTATGTAACTTTCTACACAGCCCATGGTAACTTCTACTCAGCCATGGTAACTTTTACACAACCCGTGGTAACTTTTACACGGCCCGTGGTAACTTTCACACAGCCCGCGGTAACTTTTACTCAGCCCATAGTAGCTTTTATTCAGCCCGTTGTAACTTTCACACAGCTCATGGTAACTTCTACTCAGCCCATGGTAACTTTTACACAGCCCCTGGTAACTCTTACACAGCCCCTGGTAACGTTTACACAGCTCGTGGTAACTTTTACTCAGCCCCCAGCCCATAGGAACCTTCACTCTGCCCATGGTTACCTTTAGCTCACCGATGGTAACTTTTACACAGCTCGTGGTAACTTTTACTCAGCTCACACCCCATAGTAACCTTCACTCTGCCCATAATTACCTTTGGTCAGCCGATGGTAACTTTAACACACAGCTCGTGGTAACTTCTACTCAGCCCACACCCCATAGTAACCTTCACTCTGCCCATGGTTACCTTTAGCTCAGCCGAAGGTAACTTTTAACAGCTCGTGGTAACTTTTAATCTGCCCATGGTAAATGTACGCAGGCTGTGGTAACTTTTACACAGGCCGTGGTAACTTTTTACTCCGCCTGTGGTAACTTTAACACAACCGTGGTAACAACACAGCCCTGGTAACTTTTACACAGCCCGTGGTAACTTTTGCACAGCCCAGGGTAACTCTTACACAACCCATGGTAACTTTTACACAGCCCATTGCAACCTTTACTCAGCCCATGGTAACTTTTACACAGCCCGTGGTAACTTTCACACAACCCATGGTAACGCTTACACAACCCATGGTAACTTTACACACAGCCCATTGCAACCTTTACTCAGCCCATGGTAACTTTTACTCAGCCCATGGTAACTTTTACTCAGCCCATGGTAACTTTTACTCAGCCCATAGTAACTTTTACAAAGTCCGTGGTAACTTTTACTCAGCCCATAGTAACTTTTTACAAAGTCCGTGGTAACTTTTACTCAGCCCATGGTAACTTTTACTCAGCCCATGGTAACTTTTACTCAGCCCGTGGTAACTTTTACACAGCCCATGGTGACCTTTACTCAGCCAGTGGTAACCTTTACTCGTCCTATAGACACGTTTACTCGGTCAGTGTTCACCTTTGCCACGGTGACTCTTACTCGGCCCCCAGCCCATAGGAACCTTCACTCTGCCCATGGTTACCTTTAGCTCAGCCGGTGGTAACTTTTACACAGCTAGTTGTAACTTTTACTCAGCCCATGGTAACTTTTACACAGCCCCGTGGTAACTTTTACTCAGCCCGTGGTAACCACACAGACCGTGGTAGCTTTCACACAGTCCATGGTAACTTTTTACACAGCCCATGGTAACTTCTACTCAGCCCACGGTAACTTTTACACAGCCTGTGGTAACTTTTACACAGCCCACTGTAACTTTTTTACCCAGCCCATGGTAACTTTTACTCAGCCCACACAGTCCAAAGTAACCTTTACACAGCCCAAGGTAACCTTTACGCGGCCCGTGGTAACTTTTACTCAGCCCAAGTTAACTTTTACTCAGCCCATGGTAACCTTTACTCAGCCAGTGGTAAACATTTCTCGCCCCTATAGAAATGTTCGCTCGCTCAATAGTCACCATATTACCACGGTAACTTTTACTCAGCCCACAGTTACGTTCACTCTGCCCCATGGTTCCCTTAAGCTCAGCCGAGGGTAACTTTTACTCACCCCATAGAAACGTTCACTCGGTCATTGGTTACCTCGGCCACGGTAACATTTACTCAGCTCACAGTTACCTTCACTCCGCCCCATGGTTACTTTGAGCTCTGCCGAGGGTAACCTTTACTCGCCCTATAGAAACGTTCATTCGGTCAGTGGTGACCTTTGACTCAACCACCATGTCAGCCAGCCTACGGGTGACCTTTTTCCACGGGCCGCTGGTTAACCTTTACACGGTCTTTGTGGCAACCTTTTGCCAGCGCTGAGCCTGGAGGGGGGGGGGGGGGAGGGGGGGGGGGGGGGGGAGGGGGGGGGGGCAGGACGAACACAATGCCAGGAGGACGGAGGAAAGAACCTGGGACCTGGACATTGATGGAGGTGGACAGTGGTCTGTGATATTTCTGTGATGGGGACAGACGGAAGAGGAACCGGGTGGGGTGGAAGGGGGTGGGGGGGGGGGGGGGGGGGGGGGGGGGGGGGGGGGGGGGGGGGGGGAAAGGAGGAAGGAAGAGAGAGGAAGGAAACTTGAAGGCAGATGGGACGGAAGACGAAATGAATTATAAAAAAAAAAACGTGAAATTTTGAGGGAAAAAAAAATAGAAAAGAAAAAGACGCAATGTAATGAAATTTCAATATAAAAAAGACTCTGTCTCTGTCTCTGCGTCTCTCTCTCTCTCTCTCTCTCTCTCTCTCTCTCTCTCTCTCTCTCTCTCTCTCTCTCTCTCTCTCCTTCCCTCCCTCCTTCTCTCCCTCATAACAGCCCGAACGAAACATGCACGCACACTGACAAACCAAAAGCAAAAACAAAACAAAAAAAACTCCCCACCCCCCACTTCTCTAGAAGCCCAGTTATTTCTCCTCCACCCCCCAACCCTCACTT
>JADBJO010004504.1:70000-82500 GCA_016801955.1 Conus betulinus
ATGGGAGGCGACCCGCCTCAGAAGATCACCTTTTACCGTTTTTCACAACGAAAACAGTCAATGTTGCTGACAAACAGTGACAGTATTTTTTTTTTTTTCGCCGGAGGCAATAAGTACTACTGTTAGAAAACGAAAAATAAGACATGTGAAATTCTGCGTGTTTTATTATCTTCACCAACTTTCACCAATTAAGATGTCTGATAAACACCTCAGTAAACCGTTAGTGGCAAAAACAGAAAATAATGGCAGCTGTTTTGTTTTGTCTGTTTGTTTGTTTGTTTTCCGGCTCCGTTTTTTGGAAAGTATTCGTTAACAATCAGTCCGCGCCGTGACGCCAGTGATGCGCATGCGCTTAGACACGAGTCTGGCTAGATATCAAGGGTTTTTTTTTTGTGTGTGTGTGTTGTTTTGTTTTTTTGTTTGTTTGCTTTTTTGTTTTTTTTTTTTTTTTGTTTTTGTTTATTTTTGTTTGTTGTTGTTGTGTTTTTGGGGGGTGGGGGTTGTTTGTTTGTTTTGTTTGGGGTCAGTCATCCTTATATGTTTTCATGAGTCATATATGCAGTTTCAATGCTGACCACACTTGTGTCGTCGGTCTAGGCCGGAAAGCGAGAACACGTGTTATTGTAGATAAAAAATTAAAAAAAAATATCCTCTCTGATAACTTTATGAACGTTGCTGTACTTGCGAAGGAAACAGATATTGCGTGCCTTTGACACTGCAAAACTGCCATAGATTTCTATATCTCCAAAGAAGTTCTAGCGCGCGTGTATCTTGCCTAAGCTCAGCTTTCCAGCCTGCATATTGAAGCACGGCCGTGTCTACATGGCGGGGTTGGGGGTAGGCAAATATATCTGGGTCCACTGTGGATGAAGGGTAGGGATTTTCTGGAGATCTTTCGTCTGAAATAACACACGAGGAGCGCTGTTTAACTAAGATTGACTTGCTGATGTGTATGACCGTAGATATACAAGGGTTTCGAAATGTCTGTTCAAGTGGCCAGCCAAGCAGTTCGTACAGGCGCAGGAGAACAGAAATAAAGAAAAAGTGGACAGCAACAGTGCTTATCAGTTTCAGAATTTCTTCATTATTATTATTATTATTATTATTATTATCTTTGTTGTTGTTGTTGTTATGATCACTATTATTATCATCATTATCATTATTATTAAATGTTATCATCATTATTGTGATTATATTGATTACACTAATAATAATAATGATAATAATAATAATAATAATAATATATAATAACACCGACGACGACAACATCAATACGAACGACAATAATAATATAATAATAATAAAAAAAAAATAATAATAATAATAATGATAACAATAATATATAACAACAACAACAACAATAATAATAATAATAATAATAATAACAATACAATATAACAATAATAATATAATAATGATAATAATAATGATAGAAGAAGAAAAAGAAAGAAGAATCAATGTTTTGAGTCAATCAATGAATAACTAGAATCTGTATGTTTCAGGTCTAGAAACAACTACACATTTAACATTTGTACACCTTATTTTTCCCCTCATCCAATCTTAAACGATACATGACTGACAGTGTGTAACGTATTCTCAGTACACATATGGGAAAAGCCCCGGTTTTAAACTCCTTGCAGAGTAAGAGAGTAGTCTGTCATTGGGTTCGAAGCCAGGTAAGGTGGGCCGATAGTTCCACACAGTTAGGGCGGCAAAGCTGAAGCTGCTGCGCTCACTGAACGAGTTGGAGGTTTTGCTTTGGTGATCTTTCGGACTTCGTGTCTAAGGAGCCGGGATGTGCTCAGTGAGAGAACTGTGACGTCATTTTCAGAAGGGCTGAAATGGCTCATTTGCCGGCCACTTTCGTCAGATACTACCATTTGTCTAGTATAGAAAGAGATATGAACTGTAACGCTGGTCTCTGTGTGTGTGTGTGTGTGTGTGTGTGTGTGTGTGTGTGTGTGTGTGTGTGTGTGTGTGTGTTTCCCGTTGAAAATACAGGCTTTGGAAATGTTCAGGAGTGAGGAGGGTGAATGTATCTATGTAACCTTCACCCCCCCCCCCCCCCCCCCCCCCCCCCCCCCCTTTTTTTTTCCTGTTTCTTTCATTGTCGCAGATGAAAGCTTTTTTTTCTTTTTTATATATATATTTTTTTTTGCTGCTGTTCACTTCACAATGTCTATTCTTATAAATTGTGGGTTTCTTTTGTTGTTTAATTCTGTTACACACCTCGTCTCAGAAGTCTACTGGCACTTCCAAATTTTAGCGAAACCGCCGAACCGCCAACAAGAGAAAAAACGTGGGACGAACGAGTCACAAGACACAAACACGACGCGTTTCCGACTCTTAGGTCTTCCTCCTAGGGCACGACACAAACAAAGATGACAATGAAAATGAACGGATTTGTCAGTAAGCTGTTAGGAGTGTTTGTTTTCTGTGTGTGTGTGCGGGGTGCGTGCTGTGCGTGCGTTGCGTCTTGCGTGCGTGGCTGCGTGGCGTGCGTCGTGCGGTGTGGGTGTATGTGTGTGTGGTGTGTTGTGGTGTGTTTGGTGTGTCGTGATGAGTGCGGCGTGTTTGGTGCTGCACTAAAATGGAGGAATCGCGAAGGTGTGGTGTGTGTGTGTGTGGTGGGGGGGGGGTGGGGGGGGGGGGGGGGGGGGGGGCGGGGGGGGGGGAGGGGGGGGGGGTGGGGGGGGCGGTGGGGGGGGGGGGGGGGGGGGGGGCGAGGGGGGGGGGGGAGGGGGGGGGGGGGGAGGGGGGGGGGGGGGGGGGGGGGGAGAGGGGAGGGGGGAGAGGGAGGGAGGAGAGAGAGGGGCAAAGAAGAAGGGGGGGAGAGGAGGAGGGGAGGGGGGAAGCAGGAAGCGTGGGGAGGGGAGGGAGGTGGGAAAAGCGTGGGGACGAGGGGGGAGAGGGAGGACAGAGGACGGAGGAGGGGGGAGAAACGAGAAGGAGAGAGGAAAGAAGAGGGGGGACCGAGAGGAGCGGAGGAGAGAAGGAGGGATTGGGGAAGGGAGGGAGAGGGGGGGCAACAAAAGGCCAGGAGAGGGAGTAGTGGAGGAAGGAAGGGGAGGGAGGGCGGCGAGGGAGGTGGTAGGAGGGGAGGGGAGGAGGAAGGAGGGGGGGGCAGGGGGGGAGAATGAAGGGAGAGGAGGGAGGAGAGTGAGGAGAGAGGGGGGGGGGAGGAGGGAGAGGGGGAGAGGAGGAGAAGGGGAGAGGTGGCAAAAGAGAGAAAGGAGAGGAGAAGACGAGGGAGGAGGGGGGGGGAGGGAGGGAGAGGGAGCGGAGGAAGGAGGAGAGGGAGAAGGAGGGAAGAGAAGAGAGAGAGGGGCAAAAAAAAAAAAAAAAAAAAAAAAAAAACCGATTTTTGACCAGCACACATTTTTGAATAGCCACAGATGCCCACAGGCTGCTGATACTGATATGATTTGATTAGGTTGTACAGAGGCAGGGAAGAACAAGGAGGGGACTGGATTCTTTGGAACGTCCGAAAACTCGCAATCGGCACAAAAGATATGAATGGACTTAGTGACCACAGCACATTTTGCACATTGATTAGTAAAGCAAAAAATCTTACTCTCCTTGTTTTTTTTGGGGGGGGGTTTTGTGGTACAATAAGGGTAGGAAGGAAGGGGGCTGTTGAAAAAAACTGACTCGGATGGGAAGGGGGATTCTGACTGTCTCTGGGCTGGAAAAAAAAAAAAGAGAGGATGTGAAAAAAAAAAAAGAGAATGTTTTGGTAATCGATGTTGTTCTTGAACCAATGTGAATATTCTCCAGTCGGCAAAGGAACAGAGTGTGCCCCAGCAGCGCACGTAACGGATGCACGAAAGTCCGTGTGTCTCTCTGCCTGTATGTCTCATCTCTCACTATAGGTGTCTTTTGCCTCTCTGTCGTATGGTCTGTGGTCTATGTCATCCTCTCTACTTCTCTCTCTCTCTTCTATCTATTATAACGGCTTATTCTCTCTCTCTTCTCTCTCTTTCTCTCTACTCTATCTCTCTCTATCTTGATGGTGTGTTGCCAATGTGCATGTGTATTTGCAATGCTGTGTGCGTGTGGCGTCCTGCGCGTGCGTGTGTGTATGTGTGGTCGTGCGTTGTTGCAAGTCGACGCGCTAGGTTGAATTGCGCGGAGGTGTGCGCGCCTGCTAAAATGCGTGCGTGGGTAGGTGTTGTGGTGTGGTTGTGTGTGTTGGTGGTGTGTGCTCCGGGGCGCGTTGCATCTGTGTTTGTGGCTAGTGCTTGGGGTGCGTGCGTGTTTATGTGACACATGTGTGTGAGCGCCGCCGCAATACGCGTTGTGTGGGTTTGTGTGTTGTGTGTGTGTGGTGTCTTTTTTTACCAAATTAATTACAAAGCTTGGCTGCAAAAGGGGAAAAAAGAAGAAAAGGAAACAACGAGG
The DNA here is from genome assembly GCA_016801955.1 of Conus betulinus. Taxonomy (NCBI): domain Eukaryota; kingdom Metazoa; phylum Mollusca; class Gastropoda; order Neogastropoda; family Conidae; genus Conus; species Conus betulinus. Next base: position 74,402 of record JADBJO010004504.1, read on the forward strand.
AGGGGAAATTTTCAATTAAAACCAAACAGAGATACCGATTCGTCTATCTCTTTCTTTTCTTTTCACGGCTTCAGCTAGCTTTTCTTTGGAGACTCTTTTTACTTTTGTTATCTAAGGAAAGGAGAGAGGAAGGACTTAGATATTTGTGGTTATTCTTCACATAAATTGTCAATAGTTCAGGCAATCGGAACAGAATCGCAACGTTTCCCTTTTTTTGGGTACAGAGTTTAGGCCCCATTGAAATTATTACGATTTGAAAAAGTCGAGTTGTTGATACGCCACGAATTAGGCATCAAGGTTTTGACAGCATTTTGCCTGCCAAACACGTAAAACTGGTAAATGGAAAATCGACCTTCGTTTATAAGGACCGTTGGGTAGGTATTATTTAGGATTTAGTATTTTTTTTGGCACCCGTCGATTCCCAATTCTTTCAGTCGCCTTGCTCCCCAACCCGCGCATCCCTACCCATCCCCCCCTATCACACACACACACACACACACCCACACACACACACCACCACAAACTTCACACACACACACACACACAAGTATAGCAGCAACCCACGCCACACACAACACACACACACATTCTCGTCTCTCTCTCTCTCTCTCTCTCACAAAACAAACAAACACCCACACACACACACACACACAACACACACGCACACGGCAAGCATGCCAACCCCGCCAGCACACACGCACCGTGCACCACGCACGTGCACACACCCACACACACAAACACACACACAACACACACACACCCCCCACAACACACACACCACACACCACACACTCACTCGTTCGTGCCTATTCACCCACTTCACCCCTTCAAAACTGGTGGGCGTCAATGCGCTTTGTGATTGGACCCTATAAGACGCGTGGACACCAACTGTCCGAAAAAAGAGGGATGAGAAGGAGAGGAGGAGGAGATGGGAGAGAGAAGAGAGAGAGTAGTGTTGTGTGTGTGGTGTGTGTGTGTCGTGTGGGGTGAAAAGGAGGGAGGAGACGGAGGAGGGGAGAGAGAGGAAGGTGGAGAGAGAGAGAGAGAAGGAGGAAATGAGAGAAGAGAAGGAGGGAGAGGAGAGAGAGAGAGATGAGAGAAGGAAGAGAGAGAGGTAGAGAGGAGAGGGAGAGTTCTGTGTGTATGTGTGTGTGTGCGTGGTGTGTGTGTGTGGAGTGAGTTGTGTGGTGTTGTGTGGTGTGTTGTGTGTAGGTGTGTGTTGTGTTGTAGTGTGTGGTGTGCGAGCCTGGGGGCAGCCGAGCGCGCGTTTTTTTTTTCAGCTTGGCGCGATCAGTTTTTGCAATCTGCAATTGCAATCAGGTTTTGTTTTTATTCACTAATGTTCCGCGATTCCGCAATCAATGACGGGTGGATTAAAACAATACAGATATACATTTTCTTTTCATTATGATACATTTAAAAAAAAACAAAAAATTCAATGAAAAGTAAGTAGGTAGTAAATCGGCTAAACACAGTCCTCTGTTCTGAGCCATCAAGTGGATGTCTCCAACTTATTTCTTTTTTATTTATGGGACTTTTTTTTTTTTTTTTTTTTTTTGGGGGGGGGGGGGGGGGAGGGGTGCGGGGGGGGGGGGGGGGGGGGGGGTTTGGGGCGGGGGGTGGGGGCAGAATGGGGGGGGGGGGGCCGGGGACGGGGGGGACGTAACGGGGGGGGGACGCGGTGGGGGGATCTCTGATGCTGTTTTTTGTTTTTGTTATTTCCAGCCACCAGTCATAGTGTTGTCTAACCTTTTCACTCTGTTCGACTCCACCAAGTACCATTTCTCCGCTTTTTTCTTTTGTTTTTTTGACCCACAAGGTCTTTTCCCCATCAATTCTGTTCCTATGAAGCAAAAAGTACGTCGTTTTTTTCACGTTTTTTGTTTCCGATCCACAAGCTTGTTTGAGGTGTTGCTATTGTTGTTTGCTGGTTGTTTTTGCTGCTGAGGGCTGTCTGCGTGCTCTTCGTCTTCTTCTTCTTCTTCTTCTTCGACTACTAATACTACTACACTACTACTATACTACTACTACTACTACTCTTCTTCTTTCTTCCTCCTCCTCCTCCTCCTCCTCCTCCTCCTCCTCCTCCTTCTCTTCTTCTTCTTCTTCTTCTTCTTTCTTCTTTCTTCTCTTTTCGCCGTCTCGTCGTCGTCCTCGTCGTCGTCGTCGTAGGCGTCTTCGTCGTCGTAGACGTTTCGTCCTCTTCGTCTTCTTGTTCTTTTTTTTCTCTGTGTGTGTGTGTGTGTTTTCTCATCTTTCTGCTGCTTCCTCCTCCTCCTCCTTTTCCTTCTTCCTCCTCCTCCCTCTTCTTCTTCTTCTTCTTCTATTATTATTATTCTTATTCTTCTTCTTCTTCTGTCACTTCTTCTCCTTCTTCTTCTTCTTCTTCTTCTTCTTCTTCTCTTCTTCTTATTCTTTCCTCTCCTCCTCCTCTCCTCCTCCCTCTCTCCTTCTCCTTCTTACTTCTCCTCCTCCTTCTTTTTCTTTGGTATGCAGAACTGTTTGTTTTCACTGGGACTACTTCCCCAGGACAGACTGTTGGGACCCAAACAATTACTGTCCACCTTTCTGGAGATAATTATTGCACATCAAAAGCAAAAAAAAAACACCCATAAAAAAAACAACCCAAAAAAAAAACTTCTCTGATGGAAAACAATTAAGGACTTCAATTAGAAACCGACCCCAGATCCCAAACCAACTCCTTCCAAGGGTTCCCCTTCCAATGACCTCGCTGTTAAAAGCAGAAAGTAACGCAAGGAGAATGAAAGGGCGAGGAGGGTCAGGGATTTTCCAAGAAAGAAATTTCTTCTTTTCCATTATCCTCCTCCTTTTTCCTCCAGGAATCCTCTTCCCCTCTTCCCTCGTTCTATACTTCTTGTTCTTCCTTTCCGTCTCTCTTCCGGAAGGCCCTTCTTCTTCCTCTCTCCTTTTCCTTCTTCAAGATCATCTCCTCCTTATCCTCCTTTCCTTCTCCTCCTCTCCTCCTCTTCCTTTGCCTCTTCCCTCCTCGTCTCGTCTTCCTTCAATGGAGTCTTCCTTCTTTCTTCTATCTTACTTCTTCCTTTTCTTCTTCTTTTCCTTCTGGATGACTCTTCTCCTTCTTCTCCTTGTGTTCTGCTTCTTTCTCTTGTTCTTCTTCGCCTCTCCCTTTTTTCTTCTTCTTCTTCTTCTTCTTCTTCTTCTTCTTCTCCCACGGTCTCCCTTCTCCTTCTTCTTCTTCTTCTTCTCCCCCTTCTTCTGTTCTTCTCTTCTTCTTCTCTCTCTTCTTCTTCTTCTTCTTCTTCTTCTCCCCCTTCTTCTTTAACATCCTCCACCTTTATTTTTCTCATCCCCACCCTTCATATTGTTCTTACTGCTAAGATTGTTTGTTTTTTTTCAGTTAGCACTAAGGAACTGTCGAGCCTAGACTATCCAAACAGATTTTCGTACATCTTTCTGGAGATACATATCGAAGCTCCAAGGGGGGAACCAAGAACGGAAGGGAAAGGAAAAAAAGAAAACAGGAAAAAAGACTCTGCCACTGAAGATAATGAAGGGTTCGGTCCATCATTCCTGTCTATTCCACATCCTTCCCCACCCCTCACCTGGTTAAGCAAGTGCACGGTAATAAGTTGAAGAGAACGAGAAGGTAGGTAGCGGTTATTCTCCAACCGGACACGTCTTTTGGTAGGCCAAAGGGGGAGGACAGGAGTAAAGAAGAGACGGGGGGGGAAAGGACGAGGCAAGCAGAGGAGGGGAAGAAGATGGGAGGAGTGAGGAGGGTCGGCGGATGTAGGATGGGAAAGAGGAGGAGGAGGAGGAGGGCGAGGAAGGAGGATAGTTGTGAGGATGAATGAAGGATCGGTGGAGGGGTGGGAGGAAGGGAGGGGGGGGAGGGACTAGGGCACAAAGAGATAAGAAGGAAGCAGAAGAAGGAGGAAGGAGGTAGGAGGATGAGGATGAGTAGGATAATGATGATTGGCGGCGGGATGAGAAGAAGACGAAGCGGAGGAAAAGCCGGAAGGCCGAAGACGGAGCGGAAGAAGACGACAGACGATAAGAATACTCATCGCAAGAAGAAGAAGAAGAAGAAGAAGAAGGAGGAGGGGTTATGGAGTTAGTATGGGGATCTGCTTATGCTATTAGTGTTATTATGGAGGTAAGACTACGAACGCAAACGGAGATGAATTTCAGGATCACCTGTTTTCGTTTTTTTCCTTTGTTAGCCTTCCACTTAGTAGACGAATCAGTATGCTAGTAGACCGAGGAGGACGAGAACGTGTATTGCTCCCTACATCCTACTCGTAATAGAAGATGGACCGACGAAGAATAAGGCTCTCAATCTTCCTTCTTGCACGTCTGTTTCTTTTTCTTCTTGGTCTTTCATTTATTCTTTCTTTTTTCTACCATCTTATTCTTTTACTCCCAAATGTCTCTAGGAGAAAGGTATGAGCCACAGGGCCAGTGTTTTTGAGGTTCCACGCGCTAATTCTCTATCTAGCTTTATCCATCTTCTCTCTCTCTATCTCTCCTCTCTCTCTGTTCGCTCTCTCTGTCTCTTCTCCTCTCTGCTTCTCTTGACCTGTCTGTCTCTCTCTCTCCAATCTCTCTGTCTCTTCTCTCTATCTGTCTTGTCTGTTCTGCTCTTCGCCCTCTCTCTCCTTCTCTCTAATCTATCTCTCTCTCTATTCTCTCTTCGATCTGTCGTCTACCAGGTCTGGCGGGACTGGATCGATCTCCTCTCTCTCTCTATCTCTCTCTCGCTCTCTCTCTCTCTCTCTCTCTCGCTATCTCTCTCTCTCTTCTTTTTTTTTTCTGATGTCACCTGGAAGACAATTGCGTGAACCGGCCAATGTCCCCAGGTTTTCCAGCGAAGCAGACAGGATCCCCTCCCCCCCCCCCCCCCACACCCCCACACCCCCACCCTCCCTCCTGTCGCCGGTGGCACACAGCGGGATCCGCTGTCGGCTAATGCGATGAGGTCACGTGCTGGCAGCGCCTGACGTTCACGCGGAGTCGTTTCATCACGGGCTATTTTCGTCTTTAGCGGGTTTTCGACCTCCTTTCGGCGGACTCTGGGACTGGATCCGATGGATGTTGAGACGGGAGTTTGTCACTTACTCCCTTATCACTTTTTTTTTTTTTTTGCCGACAGACGGAGAGAGGGGGGGGGGGAAGAGAGACGGGGGGGGGGGGGGGAGGGGAGGGTGTGTGTGTGTGTGGGGGGGGGGGGGGGGGGGGGGAGAGGGGGGGGAGAGGGGGGGGGGGGGGCGGGGGGGGGGGCAGAAGGGGGGAGAGAGAGAGGAGACAGACAGAGATTGAGACGACAGAGGACAGACAGGGACAGAGACAGGACAGACAGACGACGGACAGACGGAGAAAGAGGGGAGAGGGCCGGGGGGTTGAAAGGGATGGAGAGTGGTGGAGCGGTGAGCGAGGTCGGGGCCAGACAGGAGACCAGAGATTGAGAGAAGCAGAGAACAGAAAGGACAGACAGACAGAGACAGAGATAAGAGACAGAGGAGAGAGAGAGGACAGAGACAAAACAGACAGACGGACAGATAGATGGAGGACCGAGGGGAGGGGAGAGAGAGAAGAGAAGAAAGGGGGGGGGGGGGGGGGGGGTAGTGAGCGAGTCAGACAGACAGGCCGACAGACATAGAAAGACAGAGACAGACCGACAGACAGACAGGCAGACAGACAAGCAGACAAGACAGATGGAGGGGACATAGGGAGAGAGGAGGGGGAGGGAGCGAGACAGACAGGACGACATAGAAAAAGAAACTGGGCAGGAGCTGGGAAATAAGGGCGGGGGAAGGGGGAGGGGGAGGGGGGGGGGGGGGCGGGCTGGAAAGACAGAATGAAACAAAAGCGGAAACAGCGAGAAGGGGAGAGAGATAGGAGAGGGGGGTGAGAGAGTAGAGAAAGAAGCGTAGGGAGGAAGAGGAGAAAGATAGAAACAGAAATGGGGGAGAAAAAAAATGGAGAGAAAGAGGGGGGAGAACGAAGAAGGAGAGAGAGAGCAGAGAACAGAGAGAGAGAGAGACAGACAGAGAGGAGAGAGAGGGAGACACAGAGAGAGAGAGAGGGTGGGGGGAAGGAAGAGAGAGAGGGGGGGGGGGGGGGACAGAGAGGGACTGCTAAGAATGACGGGGATTGAAGAAGAGAGAGAGTGGGAAATGGAACCCAGAGAGAGAGAAGGGGGGAGGGGGAGCTGGGGGGGGGGGGGGGAGGGAGAGAAGAGGACGGGAGGAGGGGACAGAGGAGACGAGAGGAGGAGAGAGGGGTAAGGGAGCGACAAGAGACGCAGAGGATAATAGAGGAGAGAGGACAGGGGAGGAGGGAGAGAAGAGAGGAGGGAGAGAACCGGAGGAATTTGAAAACGAAGAGACAGAGGATGATTGAAACAGTAGACCTCTGCTTAGAACGGCGGTTTTGTTGTCGGAAGAAAGAAACAAGAAAGAGAGGGGGAAAACGGAAAGGGGGCAGGAAAGGAAAGAGGGAGGGGGGGGGGGGGGGGAGTGAGGGGAGGGGGAGGGGGGGGAGAAGGAGGGAGAGGGAGAGGAGAGAGGAGAGAGATGAGGAGGGACCACGCAGCGCGCGAACACGCACACAGACCCACACCAACCACACCACGGCGCGCGCGCGCGCGCGGCTGACACAACACACACAACAAAACACCCACACAACACACACACCACACCAACACACTCACTCACTCACTCCACTCACCTCACTCCCTCACAAATGCAACACGTGAGCGAGCAAACGGAAAAAAAAAAAAAAGAGGGATTGAAGAAGGGGGGGGAGGGGGGGAGGGAGGTGTGTGTGTGTAGTGTTGTAGGGGGGGGAGGGGGGGGAGGGGGAGGGGAAGGAAGGTGGGGGGGCGGAGGGTGAGTAGGGTGGGGGGAGGAGGGGGGGAGAGGGGAGGAGGGGGGAGCTTAAATTAACAAAAAAAAAAAAACGTTTTTTTTTTTAGCTAAATCTAACCATCAGTAAACTAAAATGCAAAAAATACACCAAACAAAAACAGTTCTATAGCCGTCATGACAAATGCAAGACAAAAAAAATATGGAAAAATACAGATTGTCAATTACAAGAAAGGGAAAAAAAACTTCCGCAGGCAATACAATGTACAATATTTTTTTCCATTGTGGGGCAAGAAGGTCGGCATATTCACGGTGAGGGAGAGGGAGGGGGAGAAGGGGAGAGACAGAGGCGACAGGGGCGACAGAGGCGCACCCAGAGACAGAGGAGAGAGGAGGGGGGTTTTGAGGAGGAGGAGGAGGAGGAGGAGGACGAGACAGAGGCCGACCAGAGGAGAGAAGGAGGGGGAGGAGGAAGGCAAGGAGAGGCGGGACGAGTGAGCAGAGCTAGACCCAATTTTGAAAAAGGGAAGGAAAACATGGGAAAAGAGGAAGAAAAAGAAGGGAAGAAGAAGAAGGAAAAAATAAAGGGGGTAATCCTAGCACAGTCAGTGAAAAAAAAATCAAAAATCTAAGGAGAGAGGAGAGAGAGAGAGAGGAAGGAGGAGGAGACGGAGAAGAGAGAGGAGAGAGGGGAAAGACAGCCAGACAGAAGGACAGAAGGACCGACCAGACAGAAGACAGAAGAGGACAGAGGACGAGGGGAGAAGAGTGAGAGAGGAGAGGGGGAAAAAGAGAGGGGGAAGATGAGGAGGAGGGAGAGAGAAGGAAGAGAGGTGGGGGTGCGGAGAGGGAGAGGGAGGGGGAGGATGGAGGGAGAGAGGGGAGGGAGAGGAGAGGGAGAGGAGAGCGAGAGGAGAGAGAGGGACAGCGGCGAGACAAGGAGATGAGGGGGAAGGGAGAAGAGAGAGAGAGAAGGGGGAGAAGGAGGACGTGAGAGAAGGATGGGATGAGGATGAGAGATGGGCGGGGGGGGGGGAGGGGGAGTGAGGAGAGAGAGGGAGAGAGAGGGGGGGGGGGGGGCGGAGAGCAGGGGGGGGGGGGAAGAGGAAGTAACGGGAAACATGCTTCAAGCCTCACGGGAATTTCAGTCGTTGATGCGGGCCATTCTTATCAAAATGAGCCTAACACTCGGGTTAATTCCTCAGTCGTACACACAGTACAGGAAGTGTTCGCTCGTTTGCTTGTGTTAAT
>JADBJO010004504.1:97500-107500 GCA_016801955.1 Conus betulinus
TTACGTAGAAACGCCCCCCCCCCCCCCCCCCCTTTCTCTCTCTCTCTCTCTCTCTCTCTCTCTCTCTCTCTCTCTCTCTCTCTCTCTCTCTCTCTCTCCACGTTTGGTGTATAAGAGCGGTAATTTGTCACGCATTTTTTAACACTTCCTGTACAGAAACGCTGCTTTGTCTTGTCTTTTTGTAGGTTTCCCGGAATGGAGTTACACTTCATCGAGTCTGCTGACGAGAGAGAGAGAGAGAGAGAGAGAGAGAGAGAGAGAGAGAGAGAGAGAGAGAGAGAGAGAGTGTGTTCTACTTCATCAAGTCTGTTGACGAGAGCTTGATACAAGAGTGATTATTAACATATACTTTTGTACGTTCCCTGTATGGAAGCAATTTTTCTTCGCGTGTGTTTACTTGCGGTCTCTGTAGGAGCATTATGTACTCGGGTCGTTTCGTACGCTGCCTATGTAGATTATTGTTCTGTCACATCATTTTTTTCACGCTGTCTTTATACGAGTGTGACATCGTTGCGTCTTTTTACACATATCTCGTGAAGTGTGTGTAACTTTTAGGTGTCTTTTTACTGGTTGTCACTGGAGGATCGCCACCACCAGGTGCTAGCGTTTACACACAACTTCAAAAAGAAAGAAAAAAAGTTCAATAGAAAACATCAGTCTGTTTTTAAAGAAAGGTTGCCTCGACCCGGGGCCCGAGACGATCATTTTGGAGATGTGCTGCTGTGTATGCACATGGGAGAGGAAGAGGTGGGGGGGGGGGGGGGGGGGAGCAGGGAGGGAAAGAGGAGAAGCGGGGGGGGAGGAGGGGAGGGGGGACTCAGGAGTATCCGAGATGGCAGTGACCACAAAAAAAGTCAATGTTCGTTTCCGAGATACATTGACATCTGAATGGACCCCCCCCCCCCCCCCTCCACACACACACACACACACACACACACACACACACACACACACACACACACACACCCTCCCCGAGTGTGCAGGGAAAGTGCAGGGAAAGTCAGCGTCATCTACACGGCTGTCGAACATCTCATGCCCGATGTTCACTTGTCTTTTGAGACGCGCTGCCTCCTTCGCAAAGAGCTCAGTCTCTCCTTTCCCTCGCGTCTGTTCCATCAACAGTGTAGTGACGACGACTCGACTGGACTTAACAGTATCAAGAATGCTTACTCTCTGAGATTGAATCTGATTGCAGAAATAGATGCAGGGTAGGGGTGTGTGGGGTGTGTGTGTGTGGGGGGGGGGGGGGGGGGGGGCTGCTCTTCTTTATGTAAATTTCAAGAAATGTATGGGGAAAGTTTCAGCTGTTTTCTAACATCGTTCACTTTTCCTTTCTAGAAATGAAGAAAACCCTAGTTGATAGTGCAGGAGACATACTGAAGTGTCATGATCCATGTGAGTTAGAGGATCTATTCCGGAAGATAACTCTCCTCCAGAGATCCCCAAAAGAAGAACATCCCGCAGGGCGGGCTGTCTTCTGAACTCTTTCTTTCCTAACACAGCAATTCCACCACCCATGAACGTGAAGGGGGGCACTTCCTTCATCAGCATTTCCATCTGAAGGTATTGTCTGACTGCTCTAATGCTTTCCACTTCCATCAGGTTTTCCTTCCACCAATTCAGCATTTCTCTTTCTCCTCAGGAAGCATGTCACTAATGGTCAGCCCACTGACCCTGAACCTTGTCCAGAAGAAGCGAGTGGCGGGCCCTTGTCATTGACTGCCGACGCTCCATCTGCCAGAGACTCGGGGAAGAGAGCCCTGGGAATACGGCAAAATGAGTTACGAGTCTAACAAAGTCCGTTCTTGCGTGTTACCTGACTTGGAAACGAAAAAGAGCTGCGAGAACACGAGCAGGGCAGGGCAATGGATCTCTCTCTCTCTCTCTCTCTCTCTCTCTCTCTCTCTCTCTCTCTCTCTCTCTCTCTCTCTCTCAGAGCCCAGAATAAGAACCAGAAAGAGTTTATAGCTTGAATACGTCAATTTACATTCGAGGAAGACCACAATTCATTTTATTCACCAACCGTGGCAGCGCAGTGGTCACAGCTTGTTGGGACAGTATGGGTTCGAGTCCATCATAGATATTTATTCGTGGGATTTTTTTTTTTTTTTTTTTTTTTTTTTTTTTTTTTTTTTGTATCCTTCAGCTACTATCCAGGACTGAGTATGCTACAGAATCGAACGCGAAGACAGGAACCTCACTGCCAGTTTTCGTGTGTGCCTGTGTGTTTTGTCTTTGTTGTTGTTGCTGCTGATGTTGTTGTCATGGCTGCTGTTTATGGTGACGAAGGAGATGAGAGAGGTGCGAGGAGGAGAAGGAGGTGTTGATAGTTGTAGGTTGATTTTCTTCTCCTCGAGTTTTCTTCTCCAAGATTTGATGTAGATATATATCTTAGTACCTTTGGCAGCATTTTGTTTTTTGATTGGAGTTAATATGCAGACAGCCAACTGGCGTGGCACTTCCGAGGATTAAGTGTTGACATAGTAAGAGTGCAAAACTGGTTTACTATCATCAATGATCTTCATTCCGCTCTGTATCGGTTGGTTCAAATCGTCTTCTATACTGACTGCATTCCGTCCCACTTTCAGCTCCTTCAAGAAAGTATTGATAAAGGAATGACGTATACACAAGAAGGATGTATTTCAGATCTTGCCTCTCTATCATGTCCTATATTCACAGTCCTTCATGCTGACAAAACAAATATGTAGATAAAACACTGAAAGAATCAGTCAACCGGTCAATACAGAACGATGCATCTCTAATACATTCAGATGTACGCGCTTTGGTGATAGATTGGGTTTTAAGAAATGAAACCAAAATTCACGAATTACCCGTTGGCTTTGATTAGATTGTCATAACAATGTGAAATTTCCCCCCGATCAGCGGTTTTTTGTTGTTCTAGTTGTTTAAGCAATCTGTGTTTATCCGCCTGTCAGTGGTCATGGCAGTCTTTCTTTGCTCACATAGTTGAATAGTGTGGGAAAAAAAAAAAAAAAACCAACTAAACCATAGCTTATATTGTTTGATTGAATAGTGGAAAAGGCCAGACCTTGTCTTATGTCATTTGGATGACGGGGATTGGTAAAGATTGTTTCATGTCATTTGGCTGTATAGTGGAAGAGGGGCCAATCTTGTGTTATATGTTTGGATAGTGGAAAAGGGTCAACTTTGTTGTATATTGTTTGGGGGGGACAATGAATAAGGGTTTCTTTTTTTTTAAATGTTTGGTTGGACAGTGAAAAGAAAATGGTGAATCTTCTTTTATATTGCTCGGTTGGATGGTGGACATTGATAACCCTTGTTTGATATTGTTTAGTTGGAGAGTGAAAAAGGACAAACATCGTTTGCTAGTAGAAAAAGTCAAAATATATTTCTAACTGTATGGATGCTGGTAGAAAACAGCAGGTCTTATTTCATACTGTGTAAGTGTGTTTCATACCATACGGTCGGATTGTGGGAGAAGGCAGATATATTCCGTACTGCATGGTTCGTTTGTAGAGGAAGGTAACGCTGTTCTTACTCTGTGGTGGATAAGGGAAAATGACAAGTCTGTTTCATACTGTGAAGTAGCGTATCAAGAGAAGACAAACGTGTGTACATATTGTATGGTTGGATACAGTGAGATGATGTGCCTTCTATGTCTCGTAGCTGGATAATGTAAGACAGCGTTCGTTTTTAAGTGTACGTCTAGATAAAGGCAAAAGGTAAACCTGACGATGATACATAAATACATAGCGAGAGAAAACTAACGCTTTATGTTCTATGGTTTCACGGTGATCGAGGGTAAATTCATTTTGCAATAAATAATTAGATAAGAATATAGGTGTCTGGATTCTGGATTCAACATTAGAAAAGTAGTTAAAGACTCGGAATCAAAACTTACTTGGAGAATATTTTTAAAATAATCAGATGGTATAGGACAGCAAATCCATTTCTTTTATTTCAGGAATAGTTGATGGAAGAGGGCAAATTCGTTTTGTAATGAATGGCTATCACATAGTGGAAGATGACAGCTCTGCTGCTCGCGATCTATGGCTGGATAAGGCCAGAAGGCGAATTTGTTTATCGTAAGTATGGATGGATAATGGAAAATGGCAGGCCTGTTTGATATCGTATGCTGAAATGGTGGGAGAAGAGCTGGTTGACTGGAAGGGCGACATTCTCTTTGCCTTCTCACTATCGATCATTTTGGTTTTCTGTCTTCTTGCAGAAGCTGCAGCATCTTGTTCTTCTTATTTTCTTTCCGTGTTCCTTTCATTCCTTCTATTATCCTCGTGATAATACGGCCAACGTTTGGCTATTAATATCTCTCTCTCTCTCTCTCTCTCTCTCTCTCTCTCATCTCTCTCTCTCTCTCTCTCTCTCCTCTCTCTCTCTCTCTCTCTCTCTCTGTGTGTGTGTGTGTGTGTGTGTGTGTGTGTGTGTGTGTGTGTGTGTGTGTGTGTGTGTGTGTGTGTGTGTGTGTGTGTGTGTGCGTGCGTGCATGCGTGCGTGCGTGCCTGTCTGCCTGCCTGCCTGCCTGCCTGCCTGCCTGCATGTGTGTGTGAGACTGAGATGGAGGGATGGAAAGCGAGAGAGAGACTGATAGACAGACAGATAGAGACAGAGACAGACAGAGAAAGAGAGAGGGAGGGGAGAGAGAGAGAGAGAGAGGGGGGGGGGGACTCTGAACTGAGAAAACTTTTATTTGATCAAGGACTTAGATTTTAGGCAGAACCTGTTCTTCCGATCTGTCCTTGCTAAGCTGTATTACGCAATGAGATTTTAAGACACAAGAACACGAACAAATAGAAAAAAAAGAAAGGAAGAAAATGAAAAAGGAGAGAGAAAAAATACAGACACACAGGATTTGATCCACACACACACACACACACACACACACACACACACACACCACACACACACACACACACACACAACACACAACACACACACACACACACACACACACACACACACACACACACACACACACACACACACACACACACACACACACACACATTTGTATGCAAAGGCTCGACAAAACATGCATATATATGCAGTCATAAGATACAGACAACAACAGACAGAGAGAGAGAGGGGTATCATCAGATCTCTTTGAATACTCCTTATACAGAACCGCTGTCTCATGAAGTCTTTATACACGGCTCTTAGGTATGAGCGCTTCCTACTTTGTCACGCCAAGGACCATGCGTCATAAACTGAAGTCACTTTCCAAACAAGAAAAAGAAAGGGAGGAGAGAGAGAGAGGAGAGAGGAGAGAGAGAGAGAGAGAGAGAGAGAGAGAGAGAGAGAGAGAGAGAGGCTTCAGACTTCAGATGGTTTATTGTTAAGACATTGTGTCCATACAACCGAGTGAGTTTTATGTAAATATCAGTCTAGAGCTTCTTTGCGATAACTGAGGGAGAAAGAGAGAGAGAGGACAGACAGACAGACAGACAGACAGACAGACAGAGACAGAGATAGAGAGAGAGAGACGAAGACAGAGAGACAAAGGGGACTGAAATATAAAAATGACGGCTTGACCCTTTCCTATGAAATTCATTTCGAGGCGAGGTGCATTGTGCATTCGTGTGCGCGTGTGTTAAGGGAGGCTGAAGAACCCTGGGAGTGCCAGAAATGTTGCTGAACACGAGAAAGGTCAGTGATCGATATTGAGACACACATATCCATCTGATTAGACCCCCCCAACCCCCATCCCCGCCGCACCTCTCCATCTCTTCCTCCCCCACCCCCCCCCCCCTTTCCGCCACCATCCTTCCTGCGGGCTTCGCTCGAAAATGCAAAGAAAATAAATATTATTCTCCTGGTCGGTTGAAAGGTCGTGCTCTCTGTATATTTATCTGTCAAACGCCCAGAGGCAGTCAATTTCATCCTCATCTGTGAAGACCTCCGTCTCCTTTCTGTCGTCTCTATCTCATCAGCAGTTTGCAAGTGACTGGCTGGATTAACTTTATTGTAAATGCTTGCTTTCAGAGATTGATTCTGATGTGGGGGGGGGGGGGGGGGGGAGACATGGGGAGACTTACCAGGCTAACTATCATACTTTTTTTCATTTTGACAAGAGAGATAGTTTGAGCTATTCTTGAACAGTGCTTACTTTCCCTTTGCAACAACAAAAAAAGAAGATGAAGAAGCTTGTTTGTTTGTGAAACACCGGTCTTGGATTGTTTCAAGCGTGATGGTTCGATTTTAAACAAGTACTCCTCTTCTCAAGATGACTGCAAACCAGAACGTGTTTAAGAATACCCTGTAAGGGAGGGGGGGGGGGGGGGGGGGGGGAGGTGCTCTACTCTTTCTAGTCCGTACATTATAATCACCCTGTCTTTGGACACAAGGGAGAGTACTTTCCTTGGCATTCCAGTCACGTGGGAGTCGTCCAACGGTTCTGATGGCTTCCACTTCCATCAGGATTTTGTTCTCCAAACCCTGCATTTCTTTTCCCACCAAGAACATGTCAGTAACAGTCAAACGACTGATCCCGAAATTTATCCAGAAAAAAGTGTCCATGATGGCTCACCATTTATGTTTGACATTCCATCTGCAAGAGGCATATAAAGGATGTTATATATGTCCAAGAAGTTGATAAAACCTGTCCCGCTCTGTCATGCTACCTGACTTCCCAACCTGTTGTAAGGAAGGACCATGGGGGTATACTAGATGGGGCTGACCATAAGGAAGGTCAATACACATATGACTAGCCTCCTTGCACCCCCACACATAAACCCCATACCCCCCCCCCCCCCTCCACCCTCCCCACTACCCCTCCTCCAGGCTTAGCTCAAAAGTGCAAAGAAAGTAAAAATTATTCTCCTGGCCATTCCAAACTTCGTGCTTGCTGTTCATTTATCTTTTAAATGCCCAGAGGCAGTCAAGTTCAAACTCGTCTGAAAAGACTTATTTCTCATTTCTGTTGTTAGATCGCATCAACAGTTTACTAATAGCTTGCCTAGATTAACTCTATTGTGAATGCTTGCTTTCAAAGACTGATTCTGATGGGAGACATGTGTGGAATTTCCAGGGCATGTCTTTTTTTCTGAATTTCATAAAACAAGCAGGAGTTTGAGCTATTGCCAAAAAAAAAGTATTTAGTTCCCTTTGTGCGTAAAAAGAATATACAGAAGCTCGTTCCATTGTGGACATCGTTGTTGCGCTTCCTCAAGTGTAATGATTCTATTTGGAACAGATAATCTACCTTCTGAAGACGTCAGCACCTCAGAACTTTTAAGGAATACCATGTATGTAGGATGATCTTCTAACTCTTTCTTCTTTTTTTACACTGTATACATCCTGTCTTTGGACACGAAAGAGAGCACTTTCTTAGGTATTTCCATCTGGGTGTCATCCAACTGATTTATGGGCTTTCACTTCCATCAGGTTATTTTTTTTTAAACCCGATGCCCTGTATTTCTTTTTCCCACTGAGATCATGTCAGTAATGGTCAAGCCATTGATTGTAAAGCTTGTCCAGAAAAAGGGAATCCAGGATCGCTCGGCCGTTTTAGTTGACACTCCATCTGCTAGAGGCCCAAACAGAGCTAGTGACACAAGTCTACGAAGTTGATCAAACCTCTCCTTCTGACGTCCTACTTGATCATCCCCTCCAGTGTGTTGTAAGGAAAGAACCCAGTGATATGCGAAACGACGCTGACCATGAATACGATCAGTATTCCATTCTGAGAAACATATGATTAGATTCTTCACACCCACACACACACACCTCCCCTCCACCCCCACCCCCATCCCAATAGCCCTCCTCCAGGCGTTGCATGAAAGGCACGGAAAGAAAATAGGATTCTCCTGGCCATTGGAATGATCGTGCTTGCTGTTCATTTATCTTTGAAATGCCCACAGGCAGTCAATTCCAAACTCATTTGAAGAGAACTCCATCTTCGTTCTGTCGTCTCTGTCCCATGGACAGTTTACTAATGACTAGGCTGGATTAAGTTTATTGTGAATGCTTGCTTTCAAAGATTGCCTCGAAAAGTCAAACTATCGCAGCAAACTATGACTTTTTTCTGACTTTCATTACATGCGTAGAAGTTCCAACTAATTTCTACTTTTCCTTTTGCACATAAAGGAGAAGAAGAAGGTTGACGAATTGTGAAACATCTCTGCTAGGCTTCTTGAAGTGTGATGGCTCCGTTTGGAACACAAAATCGACCCTCCCAAACGACGATTGTATCCCTGAACGTTTTAGGTATTCTCTACAGATTGGACCATCTTCTCAACTATTTTTGCCCTTGCGCTGTAAGCGCCCTGCCCTTGGACGCAAAGGAGAGCACTTTTCTGGATATGACAGCCTTTTGGGTGTCATCCAGCTGATCTAATGGCCACCACATCCATGGCTTTTTCTAGCCTGAACCCCGCATTTCCTTTCCCTCTGGAAATATGTCGGTTATGGTCAAGCCATTGATCATGAATCTTGTCCAGAAAAAAAACGAGTCCAGAATCGCTCGCCGTTTATAGTCGACGCTCCATCTGCAAGAGGCGCATAAAGAGTGTTGTAAGTCTGAGAAGTTGATAAACCTGTCCCTCTCTGTCATGCTGCCTGACTTCCCAGCATGTTGTAAAGAAGGAACATTGGGGTATATACTAGATGGGGCTGACCATAAGGAAGGTCAATACACATATAACTAGCCTCCTTGCACCCACACCCATACCTCCCCCTCCACACTTTCCCCACTACCCCTCCTCCAGGCTTAGCTCGAAAATGCAAAGAAAAGCAAAAAATTATTCTCCGGGCCATTCCAAACTTCGTGCTTGCTGTTCATGTGTATCTTTTAAACGCCCAGAAGCAGTCCATTCCAGCCCCCCATCTAGAAAGAACTCCATCTCCTTTCGGTTGTCTGTGTGCCATCAACAGCTTGGTAAGGACTAGGCTGGATTAAGTTTATTGTGAATGCCCTGATGGGAGCCATGAGTGGAATTACCACAGCGAACGTCCATGTTTTTGTTCTGAATTTCATAAAATAACTGGGAACTCAAGCTATTGCCAAAACAGATTTACGTTCCATTCGCACATTAAATGAAGATGAAGAAGCCTGTTCGATTGTAGCATCTTCGTTGCACTTCCTCTAGTGTAATGATTCCATTTGGAACAAATAATCAATCTTCTGAAGACGACTGCACCAATGAACTTTAAGGAATACCCATCAGATAGGATTACCTCCTAACTCTCTCTTTTCTCACCCTGTAAACGCCCAGTCTTTAGACATGAAGGAGGGCACTTTCCTGGGCATTCTCATCTCCTGGGTGTCATCCAACTGCCCTAATGGCTTCTACTTCCTTCGGGTTTTTTTCTGACCTGAACCCCTGGAATTCACGTTCTCTCTGGGAACATGCTGGTCATGGTCAAGCCATTGATCCTGGACCTTGTCCAAGAAAAGTGAGTCCACGATCACTTGCCATTTATAGTCCATCTGCAAGAGGCCTAGAAGGAGTGCTACAAGTCTAAGAAGTTGACAAAGCTCTCCTTGCTGACAGACTATTTGACCGTTCCCCTCCAAAGCGTTTTAAGTAAACAACCCAAGGGTATTCAAGACTTCCGCTGACCACAAAGATCAATATTCGATTCTGAGACACATATTATTGGACTTTTCACACACACACACCCATACTTGCCCTCCACCTGCCCCTCTTTCCCTGCTCCAGCGACCGCTCGACAGTGCACGGAAAGAAAACATAATTCTCCTGGTCGTTCTACCGTCAACCTTCTCTGCTAAACTTCCTGAAGTGCGAGGGTTCTCGTTGGAACACATATCCCACCATCCCAAGACGACTGCACCCCCATAACGTTTGAGAAGTACCCTGTGGACTGGACCCCATCTCATCTCAGCTTATACTGTCGCTGTCGCTGACACGAAGGAGAGCGCTTCCCTGGACATTGCAGCCGTGTGGATGTCGTCCAGCTGATCTTATGGCCTCCACTTCCGTCAGGTGCTTCTAGCCCAAACTCTGCATTTCCTTTTCCCACTGGGAACACGTCGTCGTAACGG
>JADBJO010004504.1:110000-117500 GCA_016801955.1 Conus betulinus
TCAGAGAAAAGGGAGATGGAGATGAAAAGAGACAGACAGCCAGGCAGAGAGAGAGAGAGAGAGAGAGAGAGAGAGCAGAAAGAGAGAGACAGACACAGAGAGACAGAGAGACAGAGAGAGAGAGAGAGAGAGGGGGGGGGGGGGGGGAGTAGGAAAGGTCAATAATGCTCAACAAGGAAGACACCAAGCACGCCCTGTAGGTTGGGAATGAAGACCATCGTATTAGCCCGATCTCTTGAAAGAGCACAGCTCTCTCAGCAACTGCCTGAATAAGCTACAGACAAGTCCAGCAGACACGAAAGGCTTTCGCTGTGAGGAAAAAAAACCGGCTAGGAGACGGTCTGTTTGTTGGTTGTTTTTTTTTTCTAACTCAGCGACTAAAATTACAAAAAAAAGAGAATTCTACACAAAAAGGATCACACACAGATTAAATACCACACCAGCTTTTCGGCACTAAGATACATCTTCCTGGTAAGAGGACACTGCGTCCGTAATCCCTCTTAGAGTCTGGATGAGGATTGTCAGGAAGATAACGTAGACGACTGGGGAGGGGGGGGGGGGGGGGGGGGGGATCTTTAAAAAAAAATCAACTAAACTAGTATAAAAATCGATGGCTGCAGCCGAAAATAAAAGAAGGAAGAAAAACGACCGTCGGATTCTGGCTTGTCTTCAGACGCAGGGATTTCAGCTGTATGTCTAACATTCAGAGGCCCATTCAGCAATTTGACCGTTGTCTCCTGTTTTTAACCACAAGGTGCTATTCTGTTTTAACTATGAGTATTGTGCAGCCATTGTGACTGTGTCCTGTTTTTCTCCGACTGGACGGTACATGGATCCTTCGGCCGGTAGGACTGTTTTCTGTTATTCGGAACTAAATGATAACTTGTTTACCTCATGTGTGTTTAGTAGGTAGTTTGGCTGTATCCGACCTATTTAAAGTTGGAGGTTGCTTTTGACCGCGTGTATTGGTGAGCTAGTGTGTGACAGTTCGTCCCGTATTCCAAACTGAAGAATACCTTGGATTTCATTATTTGTACAGCCAGAATAATTGTGTCCCGCTTATTTTAAACGAATAATGTTTTTTAAATAACAAACAAGTAGGGTAAATCTTGCTACCACGTTGAAATAAATACAGGCCCATAACTCCAAAACGAATGCGGTTTACGACACCAAATCCCCTAGCAGGAATGACAACACGGAGCACAGAGAACAGACAAAGAGACATCCCCATAACAATAATAATACATTTGACCGTGTATATCCCTCAGCTGGTCTGCTGCTTGCAACTTAATTAAGACTGGGTGCTACGTTTGGTCCTAATGTATCTTTCAGCCACTGTGGCTGCTTTCTGTTTATTCAGATCTGGATAGTGCTTTGGACCTTATGCCGGCGCATGTATCATACTTGTCAACACAGTCAAAAGTTAACAGATAGAGAGAGAGGAGGACGGCGGGAGGGAGAGAGAGGAGGACGGAGGGGGAGGGAGGGAGGGAGGAAGCGGCAGACACTCTTTTTCTGAATGGCATTCTGACATGAAGTGTGCAATAAAAGCATGACGTTTTGGATGAAAGGAGTATACTTTCTGTATGACTCAAAAAGCCGCAATTGAATGAACAATAACCCTTTTCTTCTGTTAAGCCAATGTAGAAATGCTCTACAACCCTACACTGATTTTTGTTTTTGCAGTAGATGATCTCCCATTGCTTGGAATCTGATATATTTTTTATTCAGAGATGCACACAAAACTCTGAAAGCAAAAAAAAAAAAAATCTGAAATACACCAACCTGAGAGGGAAAAAATTACATCAAGTCCACGCTACTTCGTCACGTTTTCATTGTGGGCGATACCTCTGGAATCCTCCTCGGAGCCAGGGCTAAGACTGCCAGGAAAGTAAACATTTCTGACCAGGCCGCAGGAAATGGAATGTCGAATGCTGCTTGTGTGTTAAGACGGCCAGATACACAGCTGTAGACTCTCTCCAAAACCATGGCAAAGCTTTCTGTCAGCATCAACCGTAGTAATTACTAGGGGGCAATGGAACAGATTACAAAACAGTAATGCAGGCTAGATAGGCTTCGGCTGTGTCTCCCAGTCCACTTCATTTTCAGTTAAAACAGAAGAAAGGCAAAGAAAGGAAATGCTTATAACCCAGCCGACCGCGAAGGGTAGAGAGAGAGAGAGAGACAGACAGACAGAGACAGACAGACAGACAGACAGGCAGACAGGCAGGCAGACAGACAGACAGACAGACAAAGAAAGAGACAGAGGAGGAGAGGGGGAAGGGCTTTTTTAGTTAATGGTAAAATTAACGTCAAATATTCAAGAAAATATACAGCATGAAACGCTGTATTTTCGAACGAAACCAGTTTGCTCAGAATGTGACTTTTAAAAAACAAATGCCCCTTCCACCTTGCGAAGCCAAGTACAGAAGCGTTGTATAGCCCTGGAGTGACATCGATTTTTTTTTTTAAAGAGAATCTCCAAGTGGCTTTTAAGATATCTTTTCTCTGTAATTCTGATTTGCACAGAACGTCTGAAAGCAAAGGACCACACAGGTAAGCAATCTGAGAAGAAAATGCAAAGCTTTGCACCAACTTCTCGCTCCTTCGTCAAGTCCTCGCTGCATTGTGAGGGTGGTCCTCTCATCCCCCCCCCCTATGCCTGGGTGAAGGCCGCCGCCAGAACAGTAAACCTTTCTGACCAGGCTGCAGGAAATCGAATGATGGAATTCTGGCGCGCTCGGGTTCAAAATGGCCCGAAGCAGAGTTGCCACTCTTCTCAGTATTCGGCATGACGTCGTGGTATTTACTAGCGTGGCGAGGAAAAGAAAGAAAGTTTTGCAGGCTAAGTAGACCCTCGCTCTGCCTTCTCCGCAGCTTTCATTTCAATGAACAGGAGGGAGACAAGACAAGACAAGACGAGACAAGACAAGACAAGACAAGACAAAATTCTTTATTTACGAGGATAATAGATAGCACTGACGTGCTTTTTTTTACATCCAGTCCTCGCCCTGAGTAGGACTACAACATGCAGTGAAATCAATTAATGCAAGAAAGCAAAGAAGCAAGCAAAGCGCGGTCATGTAATCATAAAGGAACATCAAATGAAAATAGAAGAGAAATGAATACAAAACAAAAAAAAAGAAAAAAAAAAGAAGAAGAAAGAAGAAATTAGCAAACAAAAAATAGAACTAAAAACGAGAACAACAATAATGAAGAGGAAGGAGAGAGTGGGGGTAGGGAGTGAGGTGGGCTGGGGGAACATATGTAAATGTACTACAACGTACAAGATTAGCATGTATGAAAACAGACAGTAAAGTGAATATGACAAAGTACTACATATTTTTGAACACACACATATACGCACGCTCGCATGCACAGAGAGAGAGAGAGAGAGAGAGAGAGAGAGAGAGAGAGAGAGAGAGAGAGAGAGAGAGAGAGAGAGAGAGGCACAACATGTAATCATCATTTTGTAAGGCATGAAAATACGTAGAAGGTATTAAGCATAGTGAGATGGGGGGGGGGGGTGGGGGGGGGGGGGGGAGAGAAAAGAATAAAAGAGAGAGAGAGACGGGATGGAAAGGGAGAGGGGGTACAGCATGAAATGTAAGAGAGAGAGAGAGAGAGAGAGAGAGAGATGGACAAAGGGACAGACTGACTGACAGACTGGCGAGCGGACGGGACGGATGGACAGACAGATAGATTGACGGACAGATAGACAGGCAGACCGACAGACACGACAAACAGACGACGGACGGAAAGAAAGACAGACAGACAGAAAAAGACAGACACAAACAGATCTTTTTTCTGAGTTGCAGTTTAGTCATCATATATGCAACAAAGGACGCGTCATGAAATCTGTCTTTTATGAAAATGAATGTCCTTGAAATCCTACTTTTCAAAAACAGATATCCCTTTAGAGGTATGAAGCAAGTGTATAAATGTCCTGCGGCCATAGAATTGCTTCAGTGTTTCTTAAGCCAGTCCCCAAATGGCCAAGGATCTCTTTAAAGTTCTGAACGCGAAAGATCACCGATACAACTGCTCTGAGGGGAAACGAAAAGCGTCACAACCAGCACCTCGCTACTTCGTCACGTCCTCATTGTGAGGGATGCTTTTGTAATCGTCTTTTAAAGACTGAGTGAAAGCCGTAAGAAAAGTACGCATTCCTAAGCAGGCTGCAGGAAATTGAACGACGGATGTTGGCTTTTGTTCAAAACGCTCAGAAGCCCCAGCTGTCGGTCTCTTCCATATTCCTGAAGATGCAGTATTGCCAGCATGAAGTCGTGGTAAGTCGGGGGATAAAGAATAAGCAAAACAGTCATGAAGGTTAGGTAAAACGTGTAGCTTTACCTCCTTGTCCACTTCTTTTTCAGTCATGAGAGAGAGAGAGAGAGAGAGAAGAGAGAGAGAGAAGAGAGAGAGAGAGAGAGAAAAGAAACAGACAGGCAAACAAGAGAGGGGTGCTTATGTGTGAATGGCAATCTTAACATAAAACTTGCAGTAAATGATGCACAATGAAACTCTTGTTTTTTTTTTAATGAAATAAAGTTCCTTAAGACTTTCAAAAAGAAACAAACAAGTAAACAAACACCTCTTCTTCTGTATGAAGCAGACGTAGAAATGTCCTACAGCCAAATAATAACTTCGATTTTTACGAAGAGAATCCCCATACAGCTTGGGGTCTCATTTACCTGTCATTCTGATTCGCACCAGAAGATCTTAAAGCAAAAAGTCGCACGTACTATCGATCGGTGAGAAAACGAATAACATCACACCCACCGACTCTTGGCTACTTCGTCACGTCCTCACTGTGAGGGAATCTCCTGTAATCCTGCCTAAGGCCCGGATGAAGGATGTCAGGAACGTAAACATCTCTGACCAGGCTGCAGGGAATCGAATGTCGGATGCTGGTTCGCGTTCAGAACGGACTGGGTCGGGTTTAATTAATCAATCGATCACATGTGTCTTGTCCTCATTAAAATAACAACAAAAATTGTCTTGCAGTTGAAGACATGGACACCTAAACAGTGGGTGGAACTGGGAGAGACAGAAGGAAGAAAGAGGGGGGAGGGAGGGGGGGATAGCAGAGAGGTACAAAACAGTGAGAACGATGAACACCGAGCAGCAAAAACAGACAGCGAAACACAAGTAAGCGCTAAGATCGGTGAGTTGAACACTTCGTCATTACTGCTTAGGAAGTGTGAAAATGCAGAGCAGTGATTTAGGCTGAATGGACCCGACCTAATCTCCTCCATCCACTTCCTCTCCAAACGGACAGACAGACAGACAGACAAACAGACACAGATACACAGACAGACAGACATACACAGACAGAGACAGACAGACAGAGAAGGCCAGAGAGAGAGAGAGAGAGAGATTGTTTCAACGGCACTGTAAACATCGAATACGCAACTAAGCATGCTGCGGGGGAAATTTCCATTGTTTGAAATGATGAAAATCGATTCGGGCTACGATTGTTTTCAGAAACAATACCACCTCTCTTCACGTGTGAAACAAGCATGGAAGAGTCAGGCATACAGCCGCACAATGATGTGAACTTTTGAAGAGAAACCTCGGACAGCTTGGAGTCACTTTGATCTTTTATTCGGAGGACGCGCACTAAAGCCCTCCACACTTTGATGGCATTCAGAACTGTGAACGGAAACGAATAAGCTTATCAATTCACGTCACTTCCTGGCGTCTTTATCGTGATGGGAATCTGCATATCTGTAATCTTCTCTACGGCCTGCGCAGGAATGCCAAGACAGTTAGCATCAAAGGTCAAGCTGCAAGGAATCAAATGTCGGTGCTTTTTTTTTTTTTTTTTTTTTTTTGCCTTTGAACCGGTCAGAAGCATAGACGTAAAGCTTTCGCTGAAATCACGGATGCGTTCAGTCAGTGGTGGCTTTTTGCTACATTTCTGTACAAATAACAGCTGTGTGTTGTGTACTATTTTTGTCTACAGTGTTGTGCTAGCAGTTTTTCTGCCACCTTGGTATAAATAAATAACACCAGAAGTCGTTCCGAGTTGGAGCTTGATATACGACACGTCGCTGAGAAGTCAGTATCTAACGGCACCATTCCGATTCTGATCCGAACCTGCAGCGGAGAAGGGCGACTGGACGATCCAGAACAGCTGACTAAGAGACGCTGACACAGAGCTCAAGAGGAGGGGAACCCACTGGGACAGAAACAGAGAGGACAACCCTGACTCAGGTACACTGGGGAAATGTTGATAGCCCATACTTCCCTCGGGGACAACAGCTAAAGTGTGGAAGTCGCTACAACCTCGTCATCACTACCTCTGCACCTGTTCTCAACCTTTCAGCCTGGATAATGGCTGCCATGATGACGTAAACAGTGACTGAGATGCTGGGGATCACATGTTGGATGCTGGTTTGGTTTTGAAAACGGTCAGGGGCCGAG
This sequence comes from Conus betulinus, assembly GCA_016801955.1. Lineage (NCBI taxonomy): Eukaryota > Metazoa > Mollusca > Gastropoda > Neogastropoda > Conidae > Conus > Conus betulinus. Next base: position 116,430 of record JADBJO010004504.1, read on the forward strand.
AAGTCTGTCTCCGAAGTGAGAAACGCGTGCATTCAGTGGTGAAGGTGTCCTGCGGTTTTGTTCTACTCGAATCTACTTTTCTTGGCCTGCATAGAACGTACTGCTAGCAATATTTTATGCCTTTCTTTTCCTGCCGTGTACTGTTCTCTGTGCTATTAGAAACCTCTCTCTCTCTCTCTCTCTCTCTCTCTCTCTCTCTCTGTCATTGTCTTTGTCTGTCTGTCAGTCTGTCTGTCTGTCTGTCTGTCTCTCTCTCTCTCTCTCTCTCTCTCTCTCTCTCTCTCTCTCTCTCTCTCTCTCTCTCTCTCTCAGGATTACAATCACACGCACACGTATGTACACACACACACACACACACACACACACACACACACACACACACACACACACACACACACAGATATATATATATATATATATATATATATATATATATATATATATATATATATATAGGGTTTACCTAATTTTCAGACACATTTTTCGGAAAGGTTATAGTGTACTGAAGGGATGGAAAATATTGACACTACATTCCTTCCTGGGGTTCACAGACTGGGATGTACACTTTGAAAATATCACGTGATCGAGGCACGTGTGCGCGCGCGCCTGTGTGTGTGTGTGTGTGTGTGTGTGTGTGTGTGTGTGTGTGTGTGTGTGTGATATCAAATACGCGTAGTTAAGATATTGCAGTCCGTTTGAGAAGATGGCTGCCAAAATCGCATGGAAAGAACGTGCAACAAATGGAAGCCCACTCTTAGAATAGTGCAGACAATGTTTGGAAAGTATCCTAGGTCTGACCAGCGCGTTGAACTAACGCATAGGTCAGGCATCCGCCAAGTCGTGTCCACCATGAGACTCTCGTCTTCAGTCCTTACATCTGGGTTATAAATAATGTGTTCATCTAGCTGTAAATCAGGCATGCTGTGATCTCGTAGGTTAGCAGATGTGGTGTCGCGTAGAACGGAACTAGCCCGCATGCAGTGGCACCTTCATGAAACTTAAACTTACAAGACACCACAGACCCAGTACAATTTCTCTTCTAAACTTTTTTTTTTCGTCCTTTTTGTGTGT
>JADBJO010004504.1:137500-142500 GCA_016801955.1 Conus betulinus
TTCTTCTTTCTTCTTCTTCTTCTTGTCCTTTATTTTCGTCTTCTTGTTAATGTTGCCGTTGTTGTTTTTTTCTTGTATGTTGTGTTTTGTTGTTGTTGTTGTTGTTGTTCTTCTTCTTCTTCTTCTTCGTCGTCGTCGTCGTCGTCGTCCATTGTTGTTGTTGTTTGTTGTTGTTGCTGTTGTTGTTCTTCTTCTTCTTTTTCTCTCCTCCTCCTCCTCCTCCTCCTCCTCCTCTTTGTCTTCCTTCTTATCTTCTTCTTGCTGTTTTTGTTGTCGTCGTTGCTTATGTTATTGTTGTTGTTGTTGTTGTTAAATGTAAAATATAATCAACAAGAGCATCAACTTTTGTTGTTGTTTAAACAGAATTTTATTTCAACATTGTCACAAATATTACAATAGTAAATGAGACAGGGCAACAAGAAATACTTATATAAAGCCCTATCTTACGAGTGAATGTACACAATGAATTTGCGACGGACGTCTGAACAGCAAAAAACATTTTGTTATAGCAATGTAAAGTTTCAAACAGGGAAAAAAAAATCAACTTTTGTTCGCGCGCGTGTGTATGGGTATAGGTGTGTATGTATGTCGGTGGGTGGGTGCGTGTGTGCGCGCGCGCGCGCCCAGATTTTTTTTCTTTTTGTATGACGCGCTTGCGATAGACATACTTTGGAAATGAGGGAGGCATTTCTTGCGGTGTTTCTGGGCGCTATAACATGTACTTTTAATTCTTGCTGTTTGGATTACCTGGAAAAATATGAAAGGGGTATAAACAAGTCATGAAGGTTATTTTCTTTCCTTCTTTCGCGTGTCCGACCATGCTGGATCCCCAGTCCGGGTAGTGAGGCGAAGTCCACAGTCCGCCGCTGAGACCGCACCGGTCCCCACAGCGTCTCCTGGAGATCTCTGCTAGACTGGGCCACGTCTGGCGTCTCAAGGCTTCAAAGGAGGAGCAGGACTGTAAGACGTGGGTGGGAGCCTGGGAGCCTGTGCCACAAGGGCACTGGTCAGTATGAGCGAGTTTAATACGTGAGAGGTGGGAGGGGAGACTGCCCGTGTCCTGTTCGCAGCCTGAAGATGGTAGCTTGGGCTGCTCTGTCCAGTTGATGGATGCTGTCCTCGCTAGTCCCAATGTCCAGGTGTTGGCGCCATGCTCTGAAGTCGTTCCTGATGATGGTTTGAGCTTCATCGTAGGACAGTGGATGCTCTGACTGTTCCTGCCTGCTGCCGATCTTGGACGGACGGACGATTTGCCTCCTCGTTCCCTCCAATGCCACAGTGAGAAGGGATCCACTGCAGCACTACAGCAGTTCTCTGTTGGAGGAGATCGAGTTCTGATTATTTGCTCCCCGCCTGGTGTCTGGAGGCTCTTTCAGGATGGATTCACAGTCTGTCAGAAAGACTGTTGTTGGGGAACCTGTTTTCCTGGTTAAGGGTCTGGGCAGCAGCAAGGAGTAGGGCACAGGCTTCAGCTCGGTAGTTTGTGGAATATGTGCCTGTGGCCACAGACTTTCTGAAAGGATCTGCCGTCTCGGAACTTGATGAAAAATCCACCTCCGCCATTTTTTTTTTTTTTTTTTGGCAGCCTCTTCTGTTGACCCATCTGTGTTTGCTGTAGCCCAGGTGGTAGGTGGGTAAGCGGTGTTGAAGAGAGTTTCGAGGGTCCGGGACTTGAGTTCCTCTGCTGTATGATGTGCTTTGGCTGTTACGCCCTGGAGACAATAGGTGATGGGCGGGATGTCCGCCTATCAGTATTCCTAGTCCTGCAGCATCTCCATTGGTTGATTGGAACCTGTGAGAGGCTGGTTAAGGTTCTTCTCTGGAGCCTTTGTGAGGTGGTGTGGGCTCTGTCGCTTCAATCTGTTCTTTGTGGAAGCCTTAAACGTGGAATGTAGGGGGTGGGAAAGCAGCCTGCTGATTTTTCTCATCTTGTCGCAGGAGTTTTTCTTGCCGTCTCTCCTCTTGGGAGATAATGCCTGTTGACTTTTCCATGGCTGGTATTGGAGTAGTTTTCATGCCTCCTGTCAGGAGTCTGAGGCCGGCATCCTGTGCCTTTGTCAGCTTGTCCCAGGTTGGCTGAAAGTTAAGAACTAGCCTGGGCCAGGTTTACCCGGGTTTGGCTGTAGTGGAACATGTGTAAAGAAGGTTTTGACCATTTCATCAGCTGTTGTATTGTAGACAGGTCATACCCTGGCCTGGTACTGTGGCTGACCGTTGCTGTGTGATCAACATGCTAGACCCTGAATAGGACTGTAGATTTTTTTGGCCTGGCTTGCCTGTCTGCCTGTACGTCTGTCTGCCTGACAAACCAACCAACCAACCAACAACACTGAGAAAACAGGATTGCTGAAACTGTTCATCATGGCATTCCACTGTCCAGTGGGTAGCGGAATGTTTGGCGGCGCCTGTGTCCTCTCCGATGAGAGCTGTGCATGCCTTCACACTGGGTTATGTTTCGTTGTGTTCACCACCGACCAAACTCTAACTAGAATCACGTAGGAATCTTTACCATACATTTCTGATCATCTGTTTAGGCTCACACACAAAGGTGAATCAAGTGCAGTCTAAGACGTCTGCGAATGTGTCTACCGTGCAAACCCGAAAAAAAAAAAAAAAAAAAAAAAACACCTCAACTCTCCATCACGTATCAGACAATGCCAAGGACTCGAACCCTTGACCCTCAGACTGCTCTTTTCCGGCATTCTCAGCCTCTCCATTGTTGTTCCCGCCACCTCCCACTAGCAGACAGATCAATACCACCCCATGCAGACAAACAAGTTTATTTTCAGGGTGTGTGTCACTTTCAGTGGGTTGATTTTTCTTTCTGGTTCGTTTTCGGCGCAGACAGTTCACGAACTACCCACAAAGAGCAGACCATAAACAACAACAAACAGGGAACCAATCAGTCAATCAAGCTTCCTGCTGATGATGAGGTCAGTGTTTCATATCTTGATGTTTTCTTTGTGGGATACGGAAAGGAAAGAAGACGGAAGAGAAGGTGACGAGGGAGGAAAAATGGGGGGGGGGGGGGGGGGGGGGGGGGGGGGGGGGAGGAGGAGGACGGGGAATTACAGAGAGGCGGAGTCAGATGGATGGTGGTCGTGAAGGAATGGTGTGGATGAGAGAGGGGGAGGGGGGTGAGTGGGGAGGGGGGATGGAGGTTACGAAAGAGACAGTGGCGGAGTATTGAGAGAAGGCGGGGGGGGGGGGGGGGGGGGGGGGGGCTGCTGTCATTGGATTATACGCAACGTTATACGCAATATTCTCTGATTCCGTCTCTGACTGTTCGTTTCTTTTCTCTCTGTTTTCCTCTTTCTGCCCCTCCCCCTCCTCCCCCCCACCCACCCACCTCCCTACACCTCACCCCCACTCACTCCCCTCTCTCTCTCTCTCTCTCTCTCTCTCTCTGTCTCTCTCTCTCCCCCCCCCCCCCCCCCCCCCCCTTTCCCCCCCCCTCCCTCCGTCTCACCCCCCCCCCCCTGTTCTCCTTCTCTCTCTCTCTGTCTCTCTCTCTCTCTCTCTCTCTCTCTCTCTCCCTCCCCCCCCCCCCCCCCTTCTTCCTTCTCTCTCCGTCTCTGTCTGTCTGTCTGACTCTCTCTCTCTCTCTCTCTCGCTCTCTCTCTCTCTATCTATCTATCTATCTATCTGTCTGTCTGTCTGTCTTTCTATCTGTCTTTTTATCTGTCTCTCTGTCTCTGTATCGTCTGTCTGTTCTCAATCTCTGTCTCTGTCTCTCTCTCTCTGTCTCTCTGCCTCTGTGTGTGGTTGTGTGTGTGTGTGTGTGTGTGTGTGTGTGTGTGTGTGTGTGTGTGTGTGTGTGTGTGTGTGTGTGTGTGTGTGTGTGTGATCCCATCAGACAAAACACTTGAAAGCGTCTGAGCCCTTCTGTTGACTTCGTTGGGACCAACAGAGTGGGACCCCCCCCCCCCCCCCCCCCCCCCCCAAAAAAAAAAAAAGGGGGGGGGGGGGGGAGTATCAAGAACATCTGCATAATCTCCCCAGACAAACCAAAGTCACGCGCTCTTGGACAAGTCACCCAATACCTAGGTGATGAGGCGAACACTATTTCGCAAACAGCAATTGACACACAAAAACACTCACTGACTGACTAACTGAAACCAGTGTATTATTCGGTTGATTATTCTATCATATTAAATAAAAAGTAATGGCGATAAAGCATCAATTTTTTTTTTGTTTGTTTGTTTTTTGTTTTTTTGGTTTTGTTTTATTTTTTTTGCTTTGTTTTCTTTTCTTCATTCACGGTCAACCAGTCTTTTCAGATTGATAAAAAAAAAAAAAAAAAAACCATTTTCGACTATGTTAACAACTGGTAGAGAAATCGTAAGGAAACTGTCTCCTTGTCTCTCTGGTAGAGAAATCATAAGGAAACTGTCTCTCTGGTAGAGAAATCATAAGGAAACTGTCTCCCCGTCTCTCTGGTAGAGAAATCATAAGGAAACTGTCTCTCTGGTAGAGAAATCATAAGGAAACTGTCTCTCTGTTGAGAAATCATAAGGAAACTGTCTCTCTGGGTAGAGAAATCATAAGGAAACTGTCTGTCTGGTAGAGAATCATAAGGAAACTGTCTCTCTGGTAGAGAAATCATAAGGAAACTGTCTCTCTGGTTGAGAAATCATAAGGAAACTGTCTCTCTGGTAGAGAAATCATAAGGAAACTGTGTCTGTCTGGGGGAGAGATCATAAGGAAACTGTCTCCCCGTCTCTCTGGTAGAGAAATCATAAGGAAACTGTCTCCCCGTCTCTCCGGTAGAGAAATCATAAGGAAACTGTCTCTCTGGTAGAGAAATCATAAGGAAACTGTCTCTCTGGTAGAGAAATCATAAGGAAACTGTCTGTCTGGGAGAGAGATCATAAGGAAACTGTCTTCCCGTCTCTCTGGTAGAGAAATCATAAGGAAACTGTCTCCCTGTCTCTCTGGTAGAGAAATCATAAGGAAACTGTCTCCCTGTCTCTTTGGTAGAGAAATCATAAGGAAACTGT
>JADBJO010004504.1:160000-170000 GCA_016801955.1 Conus betulinus
GGAAAACAACTCGCCACCGATGATCTGAGGGATTTCAACCGATCAGAATCATTCACGATCTGGAAAGACCTGAGCTTACCCGTCACCTGACGTCACATTTCAGACCTTCTCACTCATCCGTGACCCCAAAGCGGTCCCATTCCTTCCATTTTGATTCGTCTGTTTGGAACCATCTGGCGTGTGCCTTGATGAGCGTATGAAAAAACAAAAACAAAAAGTAAATCAGCTTTCAGGGACAATAAAAATTCTGAAAAACAATATTATCTATAAATACTCGATTTCTTTAACACGATTTGGGCCCATTAATTTTGGGTGTGCAGCCTGTCGTCTCCTGCTCCGTTTTTTTTTTTTCAATGTCGCAAAGCACGTTTCAGGAGAGACAACTCCCCAGACTGATGGGAGGCTGCAATGTGTGTGTGGGGATCGTGTTTCCCCGATCAGACGATGCCCTCTTGTGGAGCACTGGTCCATGCATAAAAGGAAGTATTAGGGTCGTCTGCATGATGGCAGAGATGGAATTACATTTTTTTTTAAGTATGCGCGTTTCTGTGTGCATTTAAGCTTGTATGCGCGCGTGTTTGCGTGCCAGTGCAAGCGCTTTCATGCATTCTCGTCTCACCGTGTATATGCAAGAAAGCTGTGTTTTATGCAAAGAAGTTTGATTCGAAGACTGGGTGAGGGGGAGGGAAAGGTGGTATATAAAACAGATCTAAGTCGAAAGACGTGTCTTAACTGAGAAAAAAAAAAAAAAATGGTACGTATTGTAAACAAAAGTTCGCATTATAATAATACCTGCATTAACAATGAAATTTTGATGAGGGGGAAGAAAAAGCGCGTTGGATCTGGGTTAGGAAATTTGCTAGAATAAACCAAAGACTCGTGTTGTTGCACTCATCTGTTAAGTTGAGAGAGACAGACAGACAGACAGAGACGGAGAAAGACAGAGACAAAAACGGACAGAGACAGAGACGGAGGGAGAGAGACAAACAGACAGACAGACAGAGACGGAGAGAGACAGACAGACAGACAGACAGACAGACAGACAGATAAACAGGCAATGAGCGAGTGACTGAGAGACACAAACGGGACGCAATATCCTGCTCCCAAGGAGCAAACCAACTGAGAGAGAATCCGTAACAAGTGTCAAGGCGGTCACCCACCGATGTCTGTTCTCCGTTGACAGTCCCCAAGGAACTCGCCCAAAATCAAAACCACTATGCCACAGGGGGACGGCACTATGTGTATGGTACTACTGTGTCCCCGCACACGCACGCACGCACGCACCCACGTACGCACGCAGGCAGGCACGCACGCAAGCACACACGCACGCACTCACTCACGCACGCACGCACGCACGCACGACACACACACGCACACACACACACACACACACACACACACACACACACACACACACATACAAATTGTTGACTATTTGTGTCTTCATGTTAAACAGATCTGTCACAGAACACTGCCTGTACAAGAAATATATACGGGAAATTTGTTTCACACACACACACACACACACACACACACACACACACGCACGCACGCACGCACGCACGCACGCGCGCACACACACACACACACACACACACACACACACACACACACACACACACACACACACACACACACACACACACACACACACACACACACACACACACACACACACACACACACACACACACACACACACACACACACACACACACACACACAATCGTTGACTTTTTGTGGCCTCTGGGTTAAACATACCTGATAGTGCTCTGTTTGTCTGAGACCAGGAAATGCTCTCATTAATAATAAAATACTTTTGATAGGAGTAACATACTGTCTTAATCCTGGTTATTGTGTTATTAAGGCGTGTTAATTGCATTATACTGTATAGCTTAGACCGAGAGAGACAAAGGGAGACAGACAGACATAGAAAGAGATGTGAGAGATAGAGAGAGGGGGGGGGGGGGGGGATAATGAGAGAGAGAATGGTCAAATGGTTTATTCAGCTCAGGTCACAGCCCATACTAAAGTGGGGAAGGGGGTCTATATGCAGTGACAGACAGACAGACAGAGACAGAGAGACAGAGACAGAGAGAGAGAGAGAGAGAGAGAGAGAGAGAGAGTGGGGAGAGAGAGCGGAGAGAGAGAGAGAGAGAGAGAGAGAGATAACACTCTCTATTCCCATGGAACACGCACGCCTACAGCAGAATACTTGACAACTGTGAAGGTACTCCCCGACAAATCTCCTCTCCCCTTTTTCAGTCCCAAGGCACGCAGCAGGCGAGACAACTCTGCAGTCTGGGAGAACACGGCAGCGTGTTTATGGGGCTTGTGTTCCTCCCCCCCACCCCCCCCCCCCCCCCCCCCGGTCAGACAACGTGCGTCGCTGTAGATTACTTGGGCTTACACTGTAACCTAAGTCACAGGGTCGTCTGCATGACGGCTAAGAGGATTATGGTTCTGAAGCGTACGCTTAAGTTTGCACATGTGCATGTCTGTGTACATGCCACTACACGTGTGCTGGCATTTTTTTTTTGTTCTCTCGTCATATGTATACACAACACATGTGTGTTAAATGCCCAGAAAGCACGGTTTGTCACAGGGTTAAACTTTCCTTGCTCAAACCAAGAATTTTACTCATCAAAAGCAAGCATTGTGTGTGAAGTACATTACACTGTATAGGCAGAGAGAGAGAGAGAGAGAGAGAGAGAGAGAGAGAGAGAGACACAGACAGACAGACAGACAGACAGACAGACAGAGATAGGCTTGAGAGAGAGAGAGAGATATATATATATATATATATATATATATATATATATATATATATATATATATATCACAAATAAAACTAGAGAGCCAGCAAGAACTCCAAAAACGCTCAACCTCAACCGGGAAGGGAGCGACACAAGTTTAAAAATGTGATTAAAAAAGAGATTAAAAAAAACACCAACAAACTTGTTTTCCAGCTCTCTGCTCTCTTCAGGGTGTTCATTTTGGGCACGCTACCGGTGTTATATATATTGTGTGTGTGTAAGCGTGAGTTCTGCATGTGTTTCACGCGGCCTGTATCTTTTTACAATTTTGATTTTTGGGGGGATGCGTTCAGGGAGGGTGTGTTAAGGAATGGTGTGTTGGCAAGAATTTCCATTTGTGCCTGCAATTGTTTATGATCTCAACTTTTGAATTCAGAGTTGCTAGATGAGGTTTGCATAATATCAGCCACTTTTCTGTAGAACATAGGTTGCATTTTTTTTTTAGAGATATTGTTGTATGTGCTGTGCTCTTTTTATAATTTCCCATGATATATTATAGTCTATTTTTTTATCTTTAAGTTTCCAAATGTGTTTGCTTAGTTCTGTTTGGGTTTTTATATTTTTCATTTTTGAAAGGACTGTTTATGGTTTGCATATCTAGTTTTGAAATGGTTTGCAGTAATCCCTATGTATGTTGTTTCTTTGTCACTATCAGTTGTTACTGTGGCTTGGTATACAATATTATTGTAAAAGGCATTTATTATTCAGGGGGCATTGATCTTTTTTTTTTGTGCAGTTACAAGATGTCCTTTTGTTACCCTTTTTTGGCTGTGTTGCCTTTAGTTTTTGTTAGATGAGTCAATTATGTTTTTGAGGGTTGGGCATACATGAATATGATAGCTTGACGGTGTTTTTATTGAATATTTTAGATAGTACATGTTCTTTTGGAAATGATGTTATAAGAATTTTAAAGAATTCTTTTCCTACATTAGTCTTTATTCTTCCATCATATGGGGGATTATACCATATGATCTTCCTTTTCCTGTTTTTCTTATTACTGTTCATGTTATTATCTGGTTGTATTGTAGTTTGTAGTTGTAGCCACTTTTTTTCAGTGCCTCTTGGTATTCAACTGCTGCACTGTTGAATACTTTCTCGTTGCGTTGCATGACAGGTTAGATAGTCTTTTGTTTATGCCATTGGGGGGTATGGTTTTTAGGATAGAAGGTGGATGGTTACTTTTGATGTCTATGTAGATGGGTGTATCATTAGGTTTTTTATATGGTTTGTATTGTATATACATGGTCATTAAGGTCTAATGTTATGTCTAGGTAGTTTACTACCTTCTTGTTGGCTTCTACTGTGATTTTTTTAAGTTGTGGCTTTGGAAGATTTTGCAAAGTTCTTTTTTCTTATTTTCAATGGTTTTTTTTGGTTTATTGTTTAGCGCGGCGAGGCCATCGTCTCTGTACAAGCCAACCTGTTTACCAAGTGTTTTCTGTATATTGGATAACATGAATAGTCCAACTAGTTCACATGTTTCGGCACCATCATATGAACCCATTGTGACATCAAATGTGGAATTATTGCTGGTTTTTTTTTTGTCCAAGTATCATTACTGCTGTGGGAGTAGAGTTTTTTTAGTGTGGAAGATGATTTCCATCTCAGCCTCTGTGTATGTTTGTATATTTGTTAGCAAATTTTAAAGCTTTGGTAAGCAATTCCTCATCTATGGATGGATAAAAATCCACTATATGTCAAAAGTGATGAAACACTGTGTTTTTCTGTTTGTTAATTTCCTTGAACCATTTGGATAACTTCGTAGCTATTTTTCCAAAGGTTGTATTCAGTGTTTGATTTTATGTCCTCCCATAGACTTTTCCAGAATTTTTTTTTTTGCTTATTTTGCCTAATTCAGACTTGGATGGGTTTATTAATCTACATGTTGGGTTGTTGGGGAAATTAGGTTTGTGATTGTAAATTTGTTAAAAAGATACAGGCCGCGTGAAACACATGCAGAACTCACGCTTACACACACACAATATATATAACACCGGTAGCGTGCCCCAAAATGAACACCCTGAAGAGAGCAGAGAGCTGGAAACAAGTTTGTTGGTGTTTTTTTAATCTTTTTTTTAATCACATTTTTTAAACTTGTGTCGCTCCCTTCCCGGTTGAGCGTTTTTGGAGTTTCTTGCTGGCTCTCTAGTTTTATTTGTGATAATCGCTCCTTACGTTGACACTCTAGCCTGACAGAACCTAAACTTAAAATGGAGAAAATCAACTTTGGGCAGTCCACTAAAAATATACCGTTTTCTAACCCACAATCTTACATCAAAAAACTAATAGAGCAGACTGAAAAATTTGTGCGCAACATGAGATGGAAGGCGTTCTTCTTCCTGAACCCTGATGCAAAATGTGAAGATAAAAAAAACATACGGTTTTAAGTCATGGAGATCGCCACCCATAATAGAGGAAATGAAACCTTTGAAGACAATATGAAAAGACTAATAGCCAATATTGAATTCAGAAAATCATACAACAATTTCCAAACAAAATTACAAAATGAAATAAAACAAATTCAAAATGACAAAAAGGTATTCGTAAAGGCTGATAAGACAAGCAATTTCTATAAAATGGAACCTAATGAATACTCTCAACTCCTCAAAAAAAAATATTCAGAAAAAAACTACAAAAAAACGGATCAAAAACCACATATGACAGCATTGTAAAAAAAGAAAAAAAGAACTTGTGCACCGTATGGATCTAAATGATAGGATAGAAAAAACAGCAATAAAAAGAGCTTTTATAACACTTAAAGATCACAAACCTAATTTCCCCAACAACAACCCAACATGTAGATTAATAAACCCATCCAAGTCTGAATTAGGCAAAATAAGCAAAAAAAATTCTGGAAAAGTCTATAGAGGACATAAAATCAAACACTGAATACAACCTTTGGAAAAAAAAATAGCTACGAAGTTATCCAATGGTTCAAGGAAATTAACAAACAGAAAAAAACACAGTGTTCATCACTTTTGACATAGTGGATTTTTATCCATCCATAGATGAGGATTGCTTACCAAAGCTTTAAAATTTGCTAACAAAATATACAAACATAACAGAGGCTGAGATGGAAATCATCTTCCACACTAAAAAAAACTCTACTCCACAGCAGTAATGATACTTGGACAAAAAAAAAAAACCAGCAATAATTCCACATTTGATGTCACAATGGGTTCATATGATGGTGCCGAAACATGTGAACTAGTTGGACTATTCATGTTATCCAATATACAGAAAACACTTGGTAAACAGGTTGGCTTGTACAGAGACGATGGCCTCGCCGCGCTAAACAATAAACCAAAAACCACCATGAAAATAAGAAAAAAGAACTTTGCAAAATCTTCCAAAGCCACAACTTAAAAATCACAGTAGAAGCCAACAAGAAGGTAGTAAACTACCTAGACATAACATTAGACCTTAATGACCATGTATACAAACCATATAAAAAACCTAATGATACACCCATCTACGTAGACATCAAAAGTAACCATCCACCTTCTATCCTAAAAAACCATACCCAATGGCATAAAACAAAAGACTATCTAACCTGTCATGCAACGAGAAAGTATTCAACAGTGCAGCAGTTTGAATACCAAGAGGCACTGAAAAAAAGTGGCTACAACTACAAACTACAATACAACCCAGATAATAACATGAACAGTAATAAGAAAAACAGGAAAAGGAAGATCATATGGTATAATCCCCCATATGATGGAAGAAATAAAGACTAATGTAGGAAAAGAATTTTTTAAAATTCTTATACAACATCATTTCCAAAAGAACATGTACTATCTAAAATATTCAATAAAAACACCGTCAAGCTATCATATTCATGTATGCCCAACCTCAAAAACATAATTGACTCATCTAACAAAACTAAAGGCAACACAGCCAAAAAAGGGTAACAAAAGGACATCTTGTAACTGCACAAAAAAAAAGATCAATGCCCCCTGAATAATAAATGCCTTTACAATAATATTGTATACCAAGCCACAGTAACAACTGATAGTGACAAAGAAACATACATAGGGATTACTGCAAACCATTTCAAAACTAGATATGCAAACCATAAACAGTCCTTAAAAATGAAAAAATATAAAAACCAAACAGAACTAAGCAAAAACACATTTGGAAACTTAAAGAAAGAAAAAAAAATAGACTATAATATATCATGGAAAATTATAAAAAGAGCAGCACCATACAACAATATCTCTCTAAAAAATGCAAACCTATGTTCTACAGAAAAGTGGCTGATATTATGCAAACCTCATCTAGCAACTCTGAATTCAAAGTTGAGATCATAAACAATTGCAGGCACAAATGGAAATTCTTGCCAACACACCATTCCTTAACACACCCTCCCTGAACGCATCCCCCAAAAAATCAAAATTGTAAAAAGATACAGGCCGCGTGAAACACATGCAGAACTCACGCTTACACACACACAATATATATAACACCGGTAGCGTGCCCAAAATGAACACCCTGAAGAGAGCAGAGAGCTGGAAACAAGTTTGTTGGTTTTTTTTTAATCTCTTTTTTAATCACATTTTTTAAACTATATATATATATATATATATATATACAGAGAGAGAGAGAGAGAGAGGATAATCATAGTGAGAGGGAAATCCCATTCTGTTACAATTGTGAAAGTTGTCTCCCATTGATGTCGTCTCCGTTTTCAGCCCCAAAGCACGCAGCAGGCGAGACAACTCTGCGCAGATGGGAGAGCCCGGCAGCGCGTGTTGATGGGGCTGTGTTTCCCCCGGTCAGACGATGTGCCGTCTCTGTAGATTACCAGGCTACACTGTAACGGAAGTCGCGGGGTCGTCTGCATGACGGCTAAGAGGATTATGGTTCCGAAGTGTGGGCCCATGTGCGTGTCGATGTGTGTTTGTGTTCATGCATGTGCGTGTCTCTGTGCGTGCCATTATATGTGATCTCACATAGTTTTTTTTTTTTTTTATCTCGCCATGTATATATACAGACATTTTTTGTTTAATTTCAAGAAAAAAAATGTTGTTTTGACATAATGTTAAACTTTGCCTGTCCCAAATAAGAATTTTGCTCATTAAAAGCAAGCATCTGTGCTAAAATGCTCGCTTTTATAGTTGAATTCCGGTTGGCAAAAAACAAAAACAAAAAAAAAAAAAAAAAAAAAAAACAGTTTCGTTGTGGAAGACGAAATTGCCTCGGGGTAAACCCTGTTGCATTACCAAGATTCGTGTTAACTGCAGTCTTGTGTATAGTTTACGTACACACACACACATACACATACACACACACACACACACACACACACACACACACACACACACACACACACACACAAGATATCACTGACATCACTTTTAGTGGGAAGACGTTAAACTGAAGAAGAAGAAGAACAACAACAACAACAATAACAACAACACACACACACACACACACACACGCGCGCGCGCGCGCGCGCGCGCGCGCGCGCGCACAGTGAGAGAGGGGGGGGGAGAGGAGAGTGAGAGAGAGAGAGGGGGGGGTGAGAGAGAGAGAGAGAGAGAGAGTATCCTACTCCCGAGGAACACGCTAAAGACCAGAGAGAATCCATCACAAGAGTCAAGTAGTGTGTTCTATGCTTTCAGTCCCAAAGAACCTCAGCAGGCAAAACGACTCCTCAGACTGGCAAGAGACGTCAGTGTGACCATGGGCTTTGCATTTCACTGACCAGATAATGAGAATCTCACTGCAGAGCACTTGGCCTACACTGAAACCGAAGTTTCATGGGTCATCTGCATGACAGGAGAGGAGGATTCTGTTTTTGAAATGTGTGCGTTTCTTCTTCATGGGCTATGTGGGCCTGTCTATGTGTGTATCAGTATATATATATATATATATATATATATATATATATATATATATATATATATATATATATATATATATATATTTTTTTTTGGAAGGGTAGGCTTGTAAATTTGGGCTAGATTTTGTCTTTTTCTATCAGCGGATATTATACATTTAGGGGGGAAGATTTCCTTGTTCACCTCATTAGCGTACAGAAGATGTAGGTGTTTCTTAATAATGACAGATTTTGAAGGAACTCGTGGATCAAACGTAGTCACCCGCAATTTTGTTATCTTTTTTTCTCCTAGGCTTTTGGAGCAGTTTATTTCTGTTCTTCGAGGCCCCTTCTAGTAATCTAGCTTTAGCTTTCTTATATGGCCATCCAGAGAGAGTAAGATATTGAGAATATTCCGCTGATAGAAAAAAGACAAAATCTAGCCCAAATTTACAAGCCTACCCTTCCAAAACGTCATGTAGTCTATGGGCCAGCTAACAATCCAGGGTTTTATCTGTGTAACAAAAAATGTGACACGTGTCGCCATTCCATGGAAACGAAAATGTTAGTGTCCCCATGGGATGGCAGGAAATGGAAAATTAGACAACACTTGACCTGTGACACCCCAAACGTTGTCTATGTTCTAATTTGTGAAATTCACAATATGTGGTACGTAGGGTCCACAACAAACATTAAAGCCCGCTGGAGAAACCACAAATCAGATACCAAATTAAAAAAAGTAAGCAAATGTGTGTGTTGCTGACCATGTGGTAAACAAAGTCCACCCTGATGACCCAGAACTTTCTTTTCTAAAAATTGTTCCAGTTGAATCAGTACAAGAGAAAGACAAATTACTGTGTCGTGAACAGTATTGGATTTGTAACATAGGTACAATTTTTAATGGGCTGAATTCTCGAACTGACATAAAACTGCCAGGATGAATTCGTGATATCAAATTTGTGATTTGATATGCACCCGGCTGGCTGTTTTTCTAATACTGGTTTAGTTGGATATGTACATTTATGACAGTATGCGAGTCGGGGAGCTCGCGGTGTGGGTGTCTGAGCTAGATGGGAGTGTGTGTGTGTGTGTGTGTGTGTGTGTGTGTGTGTGTGTGTGTGTGTGGTTGTGTGTGTGTGTGCGTGTGTGTTTGTATGGTTGTGTGTGTGTGTGTGTGTGTGTGTGTATCTTTGTGTGTGTGTGTGTGTGTGTGTGTGTGTGTTGTGTGTGTGTGTGTGTGTGTGTGTGTGTGTGTGTGTGTGTGTGTGTGTGTGTGTGTGTGTGTGTGTGTGTGTGTACTGAGTAGGGGGGAGGGGTGGTAGTGGTGATCTTTTAAGAGATGATAACTTACCCTTGTATCTAC
>JADBJO010004504.1:182500-196289 GCA_016801955.1 Conus betulinus
GAAATGGCCCCTTTCGGGATTAATTTATAGCGTGTCAGTAATCACTGGGATAATTGGCTTGATGAATAGCAAGGCACGGCGTGGAACGTTGGGTGAAGGGGGCTGGGAGAACGTAAATAAGGATGGACGGCGAGAGTAAGCTTAATCCACTGATGTACGTGTGCATACATCACTGAACAGGGACTGTTGTTTTCGACAAAGCAGGGGAGAGGGGAAGATAGATACAACATTGATCCTGCGAAGACTGTCAGGCAGAATAACTACCAGTATATCTGTTAGACGCAAAAGACTAATCCTAAGATCAGACAAAAACAGAGTCAGAGATACGATTAAGTCGTCGCAACCAGTCTCGGGCAGAATAATCTACCAGTATATCTATTAGACGCAAAAGACCAATCCTAAGATCAGACAAAAACAGAGTCAGAGATACGATTAAGTCGTCTCAAACATTCAATAGTTCTAAAAGTAAATCGTTAAAAATGACAATCTTTATTCCCTCTGCCTATAGAATGAAAAAAAAAAGTTTCTTCCAAACCCAAGTGATGTAAAATCTTCAAAATCAGTATAGAACACGAACCTAGCCAGACAACGCAAACTGTCCAGTATTGCACTTACAGTGCTTAGTTTGTCTGGCAATCATTTGTATTTCTGTCAAAGATAGACACTTTTGTGAAGGACTTTCTTCCTGTGACCCCCAGTATTGCTTTCTTCGCCACGGTCAAGATTTGCACGTGCATATATCATCATTCTAGCCAGACAAAACTATATGTTGCATCTAAATCGTGAGCAAATCACAAGAACTGCCATAAATAAGCATACCTCATCGAGACAGCGTACAGAAGGGAATGAAAGTGGTGTTCAATTTTTTTTTTGGAGTTGTCTGCATTATTCAGTCTTCTCGTCCAGTGGTGCGATGCTTCCTTTCAGCTGAAAGCACAGTGCAGCAAAGACTGCATGGAATAACAGCATGTCTGCTCAAAGAGTTCTCTCGCTTGAAGAACTCTCCAGAGACAAACGCAGACAGAGAGATTTCATGGTGCACTGCACAGTGATGGTTAGGCAGTGTCATTGTTTGAGGTGTCTGGGTCTGGGAATGTGTGGGTGTGGAAGAGGAAGAGGAAGGGGGTGGAAGCGTTGGAATCTGTGCCGCCTTCTTTTCTCTTGTCAGACGTGCCGACATCAAAAGGGCTCTCCGTTGTTTAAAAAGATTGACAAATGTCGGCTGCTTGTGTAGTAAATAAGTCATGAATAAGCGAATAAATGCATACATAGATTATTGCATTGATGTAGCATAAGTGGAAAAAAACAGACAGAGGGGGACAGCCAATTAGAAAGAGAGAGAGAGAGAGAGAGAGAGAGAGAGAGGAGAGAGAGAGAGAGAGAGTGTGTGTGTGTTCATATATGTGTGTATGAAACACACACCCACACACACACACACACACACACACACACACACACACACACACACACACACACACACACACAACACATGCGCGCCCAGACAGAGACACACACACAAACACACACACACACACACACACACACACACACACACACACACACACACACACACACACACACGCGCGCGCGCGCGCGCGCGCGCGCACGCACGCACGCACGCGCGCGCGCGCGCACAGAGAGAGAGAGAGAGGGGGGGGGGGGACGACAACGACTAAAACACGCACCTTGACGAGGTATATGAGGATTTATTCTCTGACTCCCCAACTCCACCCTCTCTCTATCCCCCCCCCCCTCTCTCTCTCTCTCTCTCTCTCTCTCTCTCTCTCTCTCTCACACACACACACACGCGCGCGCGCGCGCACACACACACATTCTACATGAATGGTATGCAGAGACAGATTGCGAGGGGAGAGGAACACAGACGAGGAGACAGAGACAGACGATTTAAGAGAGGGGTTGTGCAACTCGGACCTACAAGAATTCTCCCGAGTCTGCGCCTGATTCACCCGTGTCCGGATTAACTTGGATCTAGTCTGAGAATGCAGACTGTGTGGCCTGTCATTCTGAGCACGTGACGATTCATAGTACTCGTGTGAATGAAAAGCTGAAAAAAAATTCCCTTTAGAACTCTCATCCATGCTGACAACATTCATCTCGTCTCGTTTGTAAGAAACTGAGGGAGGTCGACTTAGAAAGAACCTTGAGGGATTCCTTTTGTTCATCTATCTGCTATATACTAAGAAAGTTAACCTTCATTTTTCATCTCTGTCTCTTTTGTTCATCTATACTGCTATATATCTGTGTCGAGCCACCTAATTCACTGAAATCTGTCAACTTCTTTGTGCATGGTAGCTTAAAAGATGGTCATTTGCCGTCTCAACATCTCACCATGCTTGAGAGCAACTGTCATCACCATATTACCTGAAGTTCCAACCGTCAATGTCCACCTAACATCATGGCAAGTTAATTATTCAGTTAATTATTAAGAATTCATTTCATTGTTCCAAGCACCAGAGACGCAGCAGCAATCAGGGTAATGGAAAGGTGCAATTGAGTAGAGGGGCAAAACCACGAAGGCTAATTCCTTCCAAGATTAAACTCACGCAACTGCGGAGGCTGTATTAGAGATGAAAGCAAGTAAAACACTGGAACAGTGTGCAATCGTGTCCCCAAACTAAGACACAAAGAAATAAAGCAAACACTGACACTGGAAGGTGACGGGGTATGAGTCTCTGAGGCTTTGGCCATCAAGATACTGGACGTGAAGGCACCTGCAGTCAAGAGGTTCCAGGGTTCAGGTACGAAGCTGACTGTTGAGAGGTCTGAATTTTACGGGGTTGAAAACCGTCTCTGTCCACCCAGCAGCCAGTGAGTACCTGAATCAGCTCGGGAAGGTTGGAGCAGCAGCAGAAGGAGAAATTCTGACCTTGCTTTCCATAATGACATGGCCTGCGCATGGTGAACCTTGAAGAGTTTTTTTTTTTTTTTTTTTTTTTTTTTTTTTTTTTTTTTTTTTTTTTTTTTTTTTTTTTTTTGCTGCAAGGCCACTAGGCTATGGGACTGTAATTTTGATTTCTTACCAAGCCACAAAAATTTGTCACTTACTTTTATCGTGTGCCATCGTGTACCGTGGAAATGGAGGACACGTATAAAACATCGCATGCATCCTATGTGAGAAAACTGGAGGAATAAATGAGATACATGAAAATGAGTGACTGATATTTGAATGGTACGGGAAACGACTGAATGAGCGCCAGTAGGCTGCTCTTCGGCCGGCTCTACCTGGGTAGGCAGCCCGTTGAGTGAGTGAGGTAGTGTGTTTATTGTAAAGCGCTTAGAGCTTGGTCTGTGACCGAGGATAGGCGCTATATAAATACCCACTTTCAGTATCTGGTCAGGCTTGGGCCACCCACAGAAGGAACTGAGCTGATCTAACAGGACGTTACCAATCTGGTCTCCGGAACCTCATCCGGCAACGTTGTTTGGCATCTTTTCTGCTCTCTTATGGTATCCATCGATTACCTTGCCAGAGCAAACCCTACTGTAACCGTGTTCTCTGACGTGCTGGGAAATGATCCTTTCAGGATTACTTGACAGCGTGTCCGTAATCATTGGAATAACTGGCTTGATGAATAGCAAGGTACTGCAAAGAACGTTGGGA
This sequence comes from Conus betulinus, assembly GCA_016801955.1. Classification (NCBI taxonomy): domain Eukaryota; kingdom Metazoa; phylum Mollusca; class Gastropoda; order Neogastropoda; family Conidae; genus Conus; species Conus betulinus. The sequence continues at coordinate 186,123 of JADBJO010004504.1, forward strand.
GAAAGGCCAGTGAGGGCATAACTAAAGATGGACAATGAGAGTAAGCTACATCCAGTGATGGATGGGTGCAAACATCACTGAACAGGGAGTAGTGCTTTTGACAAAGTAGGGGAGAGGGGCTAAGGGAAAACAGATACAAAATCGGTCTTGTAAAGACTGCCAGGCAGAATAACCTACCAGTACGCCTATAAGACTAATCCTAAGATCAGACGAAAACAGAGTCAGAGATACGATTACAGTTGTCTCAACCAGTCAATAGCTGTAAAACTAAATCATTAAAATGACAACACCTTTTCCCTCTGCTTATAGAATAAAAAAAAAGTTTCTTCCAAACCCAAGCGATGTAAAATCTTCAAAACCAGTACAGAACATGAACCTCGCTGGATCGACAACGATAACTGTCCAGTATTGCAATTACAGTGCTTAGTTTGTCTGGCAATCATTTTCATTTTTGTCAAAGGTAGACACTTTTGTGATGGACTTTTTTTCTGTGACCCCCAAATTTGCTTTCTTCACCGTGGTCAAGATTTGTATGTGCATGTATCATCGTTCTAGCCAGACAAACTATATTTTTGCATCTAAATCGTGAGCAAATCACTAGAACTGTCATACTGTCATAAGAAGCATACCTCTTCGAGACAGTGTACACACGAGACAGTGTGCACAAGGGATGTGTAAGGTGCTGAAATCTTGCTTGAGTTGTCTGAATTATTCAGTTTTCTTGTCCAGTGGTGCGATGTTTCCTTTCAGCTGAAAGCACAGTACAGCAAAGACTGCATGGAATAACAGCACGTCTGCTCAAAGAGTTCTCTCGCTTGATGAACTCTCCAGACAGAAACGCAGACAGAGAGATTTCATGGTGCACTGCACAGTGATGGTTGGGCAGTATCATTGTTTGAGGTGTCTGGGTCTGGGAGTGTGTGGGTGGAAGAGCAAGAGGAAGGGGGTGGAAGCGTTGGAAACTGTGCCCCCTTCCTTTCTCTTGTCAGACGTGCCTACATCAAAAGGGCTCTCATTGTTAAAAGGATTGACAAATGTCGTCTGTTTGTGTAGTAAATAAGACATGAATAAGCAAAAAAATGCATAAATAGATTATTGCATTCATGTAGCATAAGTGGAAAAACAGACAGAGGGGGACAGCCAATTAGAGAGAGAGAGAGAGAGAGAGAGAGAGAGAGAGAGAGAGAGAGAGAGTGTGTGTTTATACGTGTGTGTGTGTTCATACACACACATATGAACACACACTCTCTCTCTCTCTCTCTCTCTCTCTAATTGGCTGTCCCCCTCTGTCTGTTTTTCCACTTATGCTACATGAATGCAATAATCTATTTATGCATTTTTTTGCTTATTCATGTCTTATTTACTACACAAACAGACGACATTTGTCAATCCTTTTAACAATGAGAGAGCCCTTTTGATGTAGGCACGTCTGACAAGAGAGAAGGAAGGGGGCACAGTTTCCAACGCTTCCACCCCCTTCCTCTTGCTCTTCCACCCACACACTCCCAGACCCAGACACCTCAAACAATGATACTGCCCAACCATCACTGTGCAGTGCACCATGAAATCTCTCTGTCTGCGTTTCTGTCTGGAGAGTTCATCAAGCGAGAGAACTCTTTGAGCAGACGTGCTGTTATTCCATGCAGTCTTTGCTGTACTGTGCTTTCAGCTGAAAGGAAACATGGGTTACAGTAGGTTTGCTCTGGTAAGGTAATCGATGGATACCATAAGAGAGCAGAAAAGATCAAACAACGTTGCCGGATGAGGTTCCGGAGACCAGATTGGTAACGTCCTGTTAGATCAGCTCAGTTCCTTCTTGTGGGTGGCCCAAGCCTGACCAGATGCTGAAAGGTTCCTTTGTGAATTGTTGACATACGGAGAAAACGAGACTGGATGTTTTAATGTCTGTGTTCATATATAATTATTATTATTATTATATTGGGTATTTTATATAGCGCCTATCCTCGTCACAGACCAAGCTCTAAGCGCTTTACAATAAACAGGCTACCTCACTCACTCACTCAACGGGCTGCCTACCCCGGTAGAGCCGGCCGAAGAGTAGCCTACTGGCGCTCATTCAGTCGTTTCCCGTACCATTCAAATATCAGTCACTCATTTTCATGTATCTCATTTATTCCTCCAGTTTCCCACATAGGATGCATGCGATGTTTTATACGTGTCCTCCATTTCCACCGGTACACGATAAAAGTAAGTGACAATTTTTGTGGCTTGGTAAGAAATACCAGGCGGCTATCTTTACTTTACATCAATTTTGCCAGGGCAGCGTCCCAAGATAAACTTCCATCATATATAATTTTTCTGGCCAATTTTCATATTAAACATAAAGTACAAAATTACAGTCCCATAGCCTAGTGGCCTTGCAGCAAAAAAACAACAAAAAACAACAAAAAAAAAAAAACAAAACAAAACAAAAAAACCCTCTTCAAGGTTAGCCTTCGTGGTTTTGCCCCTCTACTCAATTGCACCTTTCCGTTTCCCTGATTGCTGTTGCGCCTCTGGTGCTTCCAACAGTGAAATGAATCCTGAAATGATTAACTGAATAATTAACTTGCCATGACGTTAGGTGGACAATGACGGTTGGACCTCCGGGTAATATGGTTATGACAGTTGCTGTCAAGCACGGTGAGATGTTGAGAGAGAGAGAGAGGGAGGGAGGGAGAGAGAGGGTGGAGTTGGGGAGTCAGAGAATCAATGCTCATATACCTCTTCAAGGTGCATGTTTAGCCGTGTCGTCTCCCCTGTTTCTCTCCGTCTCACTCTCTCTCTCTGTGCGTGCGTGCGTGTGTGCGTGCGTGCATGCGTACGTGCGTGCATGTGTGTGTGTGTATGTATGTATGTGTGTGTGTGTGTGTGTGTGTGTGTGTGTCTTTGCGCGCACGTGTGTGTACCCATTTTCTTACGGTTTCATAAGGACGTAACACACGTTCGATCAGAAGTCCCAATCTTCTGCAAGGCTGCCCACAGCATGAGAATTTGAGATTTGGACGGGATAGACACCGGTGGTGTGGGACTTTTACACTGTCTGGAGGATCCGTGGCACTTGACAACATCACTTTCAGAGGATGGCAGGCCCAGTGCCGTAAAAAAAAAAAAAAAAGATGAAAAGGACAAAATCTTCAGGATTTTCCCACAACTGTTATTTCCACCATTTGTTTTTTTCCCTTGCTGCTATCAACAATGGAACATGGAAGACAGACATGAGAAATTTCAGAACAAGGTTCTAGTGGTTGGATGACTACAAACTTTAATGCAAAACAAATGCCAGTGCTTCAAGTACCCCCCCCCCCCCCCTTTTTTTTTTTTTAAAGCTTGCTTGCTTGACTTGTTTTTTTTTGTTTTTTTTTTTTTTTCCTTTTCATTTGAAGCCTCATACTCTGTTTGTGTTGTTTATATCAACAACCGACCGCGGAAAGGCCGAGGGAAAAAAAAAAAAAAAAAGAATCCCAGTCCACAATGCAAAAATAGAACGATGACATCCACCAGCTCCGTGTACAAAGACCAAGACAGAGACACAGAAGAGAGAGGCAGAAACTGACAAACTAGTTCTTATGTTACTACTAAAGAACACGTTTTTCCTGTGAAATCTATAGATGCGCATGCCGCTTTTTGTTTTACAAGTAAACACAGAAAGAAACGGACAGCTTCCCCCCCCCCCCGTCCCCACCTTTCCCCCTTTCCCCTTTCCCTCCCCTCGCCCTCGTTTTCCTCTTCCCCTTTCCCTCCCTCCCCCCCCCCCCCCCCCCCCCCCCCTTCCTCTCACCGTTTACGTTCACATGCATTACGTCATACTGCAGTGATGATGAAATTGTGATCTTTACGTCATTGCTTTGAAGACTCTACGAGTCGAAGTACACAATTCCTCGTCTCTCCAGTGGGTTCGAATTTTTTTTTTTTTTTTTTCCCTCCGTTGTTTTGTTATCCTGTTTTGAAAGAACCCAGGCAGTCTTAACTTCTTTTATATCCTGAAGAAATTTTTGGCCTCGGAGAAATCTGATCGCTTGCGTAGCATGGTGAGATAGAGTGGATGGGAGGTAGGGGAAAGATGGGTACGGGACAGTTCTTTCTTATGTGACAAGTGATCTACACTTCCAGACGGAAGAGTGCTGTGAACTATGAACCTGGAAAGGGGGTGTGTACCTTCATCATCCAAAAGACTGTATGCGTTCTCAGAGAACGTGCCGTCCATTCCAGCTGCGCTTCGTCCTCAAGAACAAAACAGGAAGGCTTCTATGGGAAGTCTTCATTTTGGGGCCATGAAATGGAAGTGAGGTAGGTGTGTGTGTGTGTGTGTGTGTGTGGGGGGGGGGGGGGGGGGGGGGTAGAGGGAAGAGTTGTGGTGGGATTCCCGATTCCCAAGTTGGTCGTAATCGTTTTCGGAAAACTGGAGGCCAGAAATCCCTAGTCACCCATTGAGCTCGATTATATGAGAGAGAGAGAGAGAGAGAGAGAGAGAGAGAGAGAGAGAGAGAGAGAGAGAGTTTATGTGTGTGTGTTTTTTTTGAGTGTATGTGCGTGCTTGCGGGCGTGCGTGCGAGCAAGCGCGCGTGCACTTATGTGAGAGAGAGAGAGACAGACAGACAGACAGACAGAATGAGAGAGAGGGAGATTTGGTGTCAAAAGAAACATTCGTTTGGAGGTATGGGTGTGTAATCATTTTATCATGGGAGCAAGTGCTATCCTACTTGTTCGTCATTTATTATGTCCATAAGTCCATAATGTCACTATCTGCTTTATCGAAGTTGCCAGCCACTATATCCGCTTTAAGCTTGGACGTGTACTGGCCCCCAAGACATTGATCATTTAAAAAAAAAAAAAAAAAAAATTAAAAAGACGGATACTACTGATCATCAATTTCAGTCTTACTTATCAACGGTGTTTTCCGAAACAATATCTTCGACAACTGGTATACATTTTTCGTGCAGCGTTTAATGCATCCTGTGTTGCATTACCTTTATTTTTTAGTTCTTCATCTAAAAAGATTTTCCCGCGAGTTCCTTGAATACCACACTTGTCCTTTTGCAGAAATGCTGCGACTCACTTTTCTTTACCGTTCATTTGTTTGCCCTGTCTGGCACAGTCCCAACATGTTCGTTCCAGCTTGACAGTCCGGTGGCTGGAATCACCAGGAGAGCCATTTGCATCACTATGCTTTTGGATATTTTTCCAGAGCACAGCAGGAGTTTATGGCTCGCCGTCACAGCTTGTGCCCATTGTTTAGTGATGCTACAGCACGTTCTGAACGTAGAAGTTAAGCACTGTACCGAATGAATACCCTTGGCCTCCTCATTATGCATACGCGCACATGTACGCAAACGCATGGACATGCATATGCATGCAGACGCGCGCATCCAAACAGCCGCATGAGCATCTGCAAGCGTATGCATGCATGGTATACACAATTACAAATCTTTACGAATAGGCACATACTCGCATGTGATCTCTCTCTCTCTCTCTCTCTCTCTCTCTCTCTCTCTCTCTCTCTCTCTCACACACACACACACACACACACACACACACACACACACACACACACACACACACATACACACACGCACGCACGCACGCACGCACACACACACACACACACACACACACACACACACACACAACACACACACACACACACACACACACACACACACACGCACACACCACACACACACACACACACACACACACACACACACACACACACACGCACGCACGCACACAAACACACATACACACACACACACACACGCACACACGCACACACACTGCCCACCCACCCCTCTGTAACCCCCTTCCCTCCCATCTCCTTCCCTCTCACTACCTTGCCACCCTATTTCCTACCCACCTCTCTCTCTCCCTTTCCCTCCTTCAAGAATTCTCCCCAGTCTGCATTTGATTCACCTCTGACTGGGTTAAACTTTCACCGAGACTGAGAATTCAGACTGTGTCATCTACCAATCAGATCGCGTTCCTATCCATGGTACATGAGGAGAACAACAAACAAACAAAAAAAGTCAAAAAGATTCCCTTCTCGACCTCAAGCCCATAACAACAACATCCATCTTGTTTGTAAGGAAGATGAAATTTTTTTTTTTGTAACCGAACGGATGCTGCATCAGAGACTAGGAAATTTAGACTTAAGTCTTCGGTTTTCACTTCTGTCTCTTTTGTTCATCTGTTATTGATATACAGGTATGTCGGACCACCCAATTCGCTGAAATCTGTCAAGATCCTTGTGATTGGTAACTGAAAAGATCGCAGTTCGCCGTTGGAACACCTCGCTATGCTTGACAGCAACTGCCATGGCAATATGGCCGGGTGGTCCAACCGTCAAATGTCTCGATGTCATGCAAGTTAATTATTAAGTTAATTAGGAATTCAAGCATGTATTTCACTGTCGGAAAAACCAAAGGCGCAACAGCAATCGGAGAAACGGAAAGGTGCAGCTGAGTAGAGGGGGGAGAAAAGGAAGCGAATTCATTCCGAAATTAAAACTCACGCAACTGCGGGGGAGGATGCAGCAGGGATGAAATCAAGTGAAACCCAGAATGGTGTGCAGTTTAGAATTCGAGGTTTCCCCCCCCCCCCCCCCCCCCCCCCCCCCCCCCCCCCACACACACACACACACACCCCTCCGCCTCCCCCAAAACTAAGTCATAAGAACACAAACAAGCTATGACACTGAAAGAAAAGAGGTTTAAGTCTCCTGAGACGTGTTCATCATAATACTTGACGTGAAGGGTTGGTAGTGGCGTGATCAGAGCGGTCAGTTACGGAGCTGACTATTAATAGTTCTAGCTATTACTCACATTTAAAGTTTTGACTACTATTAGTCTGAAGCTTTTCAGAGGTCCGATTTTTTACAGTTTTGAAAGCCGTCTCTGTCCTTCCAGCAGTAACTAAGTACCTGATTCAATCCAGGGAAATTTAAAGCTGCAGCAGAAGAAAGAGAGGGTCAGGCTTCGCTTTCTATATTGATTGTGCCCCATACATAGTGAACCTCGGACAGTTTGCTAGCTATATGGCCTTTCGGTTATGGGATTTTACCATTTTTGTTCAGACTTGTTGAAAGACGTCAGAAAATAATGTAAAAACGGATGTTCACTTCGAACGCACATACTTATACGTATGCAGACACACACAAAAAAAAAAACATCCACTCTTGCTTTCTATCTGTGTCAGCAAGTTACAAGGGACGCTTTCAGTATCTGGAGGGGATTAGGCCACCCACAAGAAGAAAGTGAGTTGATCTAACAGGACATTACCTGTCAGGTCCCCCGAATATCATTTGGCGGTGCTGTTCGGCATCTTTTCTGCTCTCTTCGTGGTATCCATCGATTACCTTGCCAGAGCAAACCAGCTACAACCCTGTTCTCTGACGCACTGGGAAATGACCCTTTCGGGATTAATTTATAGCGTGTCAGTAATCACTGGGATAATTAGCTTGATGAATAGCAAGGCACGGCGTGGAACGTTGGTGAAGGGGGCTGGGAGAACGTAAATAAGGATGGACGGCGAGAGGAAGCTTAATCCACTGATGTACGTGTGCATACATCACTGAACAGGGACTGTTGTTTTTTGACAAAGCAGGGGAGAGGGAAGATAGATACAACATGATCCTGCGAAGACTGTCAGGCAGAATAACCTACCAGTATATCTATTAGACGCAAAAGACTAATCCTAAGATCAGACAAAAACAGAGTCAGAGATACGATTAAGTCGTCTCAACCAGTCTCAGGCAGAATAATCTACCAGTATATCTATTACACGCAAAAGACCAATCCTAAGATCAGACAAAAACAGAGTCAGAGATACGATTAACTCGTCTCAACATTCAATAGTTCTAAAAGTAAATCGTTAAAAATGACAATCTTTATTCCCTCTGCCTATAGAATGAAAAAAAAAAGTTTCTTCTTCCAAACCCAAGTGATGTAAAATCTTCAAAATCAGTATAGAACACGAACCTAGCCAGACAACGCAAACTGTCCAGTATTGCAGTTACAGTGCTTAGTTTGTCTGGCAATCATTTGTATTTCTGTCAAAGATAGACACTTTTTGTGAAGGACTTTCTTCCTGTGACCCCCAGTATTGCTTTCTTCGCCACGGTCAAGATTTGCACGTGCATATATCATCACTCTAGCCAGACAAACTATATGTTGCATCTAAATCGTGAGCAAATCACAGAACTGTCATAATAAGCATACCTCATCGAGACAGCGTACAGAAGGGAATGGAAGTGGTGTTCAATTTTTTTTTGGAGTTGTCTGCATTATTCAGTCTTCTCGTCCAGTGGTGCGATGCTTCCTTTCAACTGAAAGCACAGTGCAGCAAAGACTGCATGGAATAACAGCATGTCTGCTCAAAGAGTTCTCTCGCTTGAAGAACTCTCCAGAGACAAACGCAGACAGAGAGATTTCATGGTGCACTGCACAGTGATGGTTAGGCAGTGGCATTGCTTGAGGTGTCTGGGTCTGGGAGTGTGTGGGTGGAAGAGGAAGAGGAAGGGGGTGGAAGCGTTGGAATCTGTGCCCCCTTCCTTTCTCTTGTCAGACGTGCCGACATCAAAGGGGCTCTCGTTGTTAAAAAGATTGACAATGTCGGCTGTTTGTGTAGTAAATAAGTCATGAATAAGCGAATAAATGCATACATAGATTATTGCATTGATGTAGCATAAGTGGAAAAACAGACAGAGGGAGACAGCCAATTAGAAAGAGACAGACAGACAGACAGAGAGAGAGAGCAGTGTGTGTGTGTTCATATGTGTGTGTATGAACACACACACACACGCAGCACGCACACACACACACACACCACAACACACACACACACACACACACACACACACACACACACACACACACACACACACATGAACACACACACACACATGCGCGCCCAGACAGACAGACAGACAGACACACACACACACACACACACACACACACACACACACACATACACACACACGCGCGCGCGCACGCACGCACGCACGCACGCACGCACGCGCGCGCGCACAGACAGAGAGAGAGGGGGGGGGGGGGGGGGGGGGGGGGAGGGGGAGAACGACTACAAACTAAACACGCACCTTGACGAGGTATATGAGGATTTATTCTCTGACTCCCCAACTCCACCCTCTCTCTATCCCTCTCTCTCTCTCTCTCTCTCTCTCTCTCTCTCTCACACACACACACACACACACACACACCACACGCGCGCGCGCGCGCGCGCACACACACACATTCTACATGAATGGTATGCAGAGACAGATTGCGAGGGGAGATGAACACAGACGAGGAGACAGAGACAGACGATTTAAGAGAGGGGTTGTGCAACTGAGACCTACAAGAATTCTCCCGAGTCTGCGCCTGATTCACCCGTGTCTGGATTAACTTGGATCTAGTCTGAGAATGCAGACTGTGTGGCCTGTCATTCTGAGCACGTGACGATTCATAGTACTCGTGTGAATGAAAAGCTGAAAAATTCCCATTAGAACTCTCATCCATACTGACAACATTCATCTCGTTTGTAAGAAAGATGAGGTCAATGAAAAGAAACTGAGGGATGCTTCATCCTAGACTTAGAAAGTTAACCTTCGTGTTTCATCTCTGTCTCTTTTGTTCATCTGTACTGCTATATATTAGAAAGTTAACCTTCATTTTTTCATCTCTGTCTCTGTTGTTCATCTATACTGCTATATATCTGTGTCGAGCCACCTAATTCACTCAAATCTGTCACCTTCTTTGTGACTGGTAGCTTAAAAGATGGTCATTTGCTGTTTCAACATCTCACCATGCTTGACAGCAACTGTCATCACCATATTACCTGAAGTTCCAACCGTCAATGTCCACCTAACATCATGGCAAGTTAACTATTCAGTTAATTATTTTAAGAATTCATTTCATTGTTCGAAGCACCAGAGACGCAACAGCAATCAGGGTAATGGAAAGGTGCAATTGAGTAGAGGGGCAAAACCACGAGGGCTAATTCCTTCCAAGATTAAACTCACGCAACTGCGGAGGCTGTATTAGAGATGAAAGCAAGTAAACACTGGAACAGTGTGCAATCGTGTCCCCAAACTAAGACACAAAGAAATAAAGCATTTACGGGTTTGAAAACCCCCCTGTCCACCCCCAGCCAGTGAGTAACCTGAATCGC